>VWZL01001295.1:169452-202851 GCA_013396915.1 Stercorarius parasiticus | reverse complement strand
CAGCAGAGGGGCTCCAGCCCTTTGATCATCTCCGTGGCCTCCTCCGGCCCCGCTCCAACAGCTCCGTGTCTCTCCTGTGCTGAGGCCCCAGAGCTGGAGGCAGCACCGCAGGGGGGTCTCGCCTGAGCAGAGCAGAGGGGCAGAATCCCCCCCCTCGCCCTGCTGCCCACGCTGCTGGGGATGCAGCCCGGGATGTGGTTGGCCCTCTGGGCTGCCAGTGCACATCACTGGCTCGTGTTGAGCTTCTCATCAACCAATATCCCCAAGTCCTTCTCCTCAGGGCTGTTCTCAAGCCATTCTCGGCCCAGCCTGTATTTGTGGCTGCGATTGCCAGGACCCAGGTGCAGTACCTTGCGCTTGGCCTGGTTGAACTTCGTGAGGTTCACACGGGCCCACCTCTGCAGCCTGTCCAGGTCCCTCTGGATGGCATCCCTTCCCTCCAGCCTGTTGACTGTGCCGCACAGCTTGCTGTTGTCGGCAAACTTGCTGAGAGTGCACTCAATCCCACGGTCCATGTCGCTGACAAACTTCTATGGTTAAGTCTCATCACTTGACTGGATAAGAAAGCTCAGGTGCTACGCCACACGATTTGGGACCCCCCACCCTGAGCAGACTGGCAGTTCTCTTCTTCCTTTGATGGACATGTCTCCCTGTCACCCAATGTGGTCCCCCTACCGACACTTATAGGTCCCAAACCTGCAGGATGCTCCACAGAGCCTCATGGGGCCCTTTGGCAGCCACACAAATCCATTGGCACAGGCACCTTGGATGGGCAAGCTTCTGGCATACAAATGCTTTACCAAAAAAAGGAAGGGAAAGGAGGGAAGAGGAAGAGGAGAAGGAAAGGAAAAACCCCAAACCAGTTGCCTCCCCACCAGCAGGCACCATACAGAGAGCAAACCAGTCAGGTCTCACTTACAAGGTTTGCTCCTAGGGGTACCATGGGTTAACACCTTTGAACCAGAGAGTGTCTCTTGTAGATGTAGGCCTTTCACAGTGGAGTTCAGATGTCCAACAGCAAAGTACCTGGCTCCTTAGGACTGTTCTGCCTTTATCTCCTGCATCTCCTTTCCTTGTCGTCCCTCCCTGGCTTTTGCTAAGCGTGACCTTTCTTTTTGTTTTCTTGCAGGTACCTGAAGAAAATATAAACGGTGTGGTCAATGCACTCCAAGTCAGTCAAGCTGAAAAGCATTAGAAATCTTCTGAGCTGGTTCCAGATGCTTTTTATTATTATAATTATTATTATTATTATAATTATTATTATTATTATTCTTTTTTTCTCACAGTATTTCTTGAAAAATCTGATTCCAGAGTGACATGAAAAGAGACTGTGGAAAGTTGAGCAGAAACAGCTCCAATAAGCCTTTGTTTTAATAATTATTATTATTATTATTATTGTTATTTTATTAAATTTATGAGCGAGGGGCAGGAGGAGAAGGAGTTCAGACGGTTTCCTGACATTCAGCTCCAAGGCGAAGTGTAACCTGCCTACGTTCTTGGTGCAGGAGGAGCTGCCTGGGGACACTGATCTCTCCCCGATATGTGGGGGCGCGGGTGGCCGTGGGCGCTCTGACGAGAGCTTGGTGGCATGGCTGGGACGGATGGGCCCGTGCTCAGAGAGAGCCCTGAAAACCATAAACAAAATGAAATGTGGAATTAAACAGAAAAGACGTCGCATAGTGCTGGCTTGTCTCCTCACATCAGACTTTCTGAGAACTGTCCGTTGTTACATATGCTGGGATAGGATGGGAATTGAGTTCTGTTTTCCCAGACAAAACCGTTTGGCATTGGAAAAGGGGGAAATATCCAGCTGTTTTTTTAATTTTCCCCCATTCCCTTTCTCTCTGCAGTCAAAGCCTGCTCTGAGAAAGCCTGGGCAGGGCAGCATTGGTGTGGCCCACCTCCTACCCGGTGGTGTCACCAAGACTTCTGTCTGCATTCAAACTTTGCCGTTTTAGCTCAGTTTTACCCAGTCACCCGCCCACTGCCCCCAGTGTCCTCCTGCCATGTCCCCTGCTTCAGGGCAGCTGCTGTCCCCTCTCCCCCACGTCAGAGCCATCCCCAAGTCCTTGTGCCCCAGGGCCAGCAAGAGGAAGGAGGCACCTTTTCTCCTCTCCCTGTGGGCTTTTTCCCATCCTCTTTGTACACGTTCATGGGGGACACAGGATTGCCTGGAGTCCCTGGGTAGCTGCTCCTGCACATCCCAGGCTCCCTTGGCCAAGAGCCACAGTGTGTTGTCCCCACCTAGGCCAGGAGGGTGCCCAAGCGCTGCTGGGTCCCTCCTGCAGTTTTTCATCAGCTCCTTCATCACCAGGGTGGAAATCGCTGCCAGATGGGGACCTGACTGCGGGGGTTTTTCCATTGGGTTCAGTGGGCAGCCCTTCAAAAGCAGAACGGTGCTGAAAATGCATCAACCCCGAGGTGTTTCCTTCTGGTCCCGTTGCGGGAAGGTGAGGTAGGCTTTTCCCGTGGAGCTTTTCCAGCAGGAGTGTGTTTGCTTTTGGCCAGAGCCAGCGGGAGCAAGGTCTCCAGGCCCATGGTGGCACTCGCTTCCAATCCTGGCTGCTCCCAGCACCGTGGAGGACGGCAGGGACCAGTGCCAGGAGAGCAAGCATCACCCAAGACATAGGTACCAGCAGTTTGCACTGTGCTGTGACCATGCAGTGAGGGGTGGCGAGAAGGAGAAGCCGTCTGCAGAGGACTCTGCTTCTGTGTCTAGGAGCCCAAGCATATCTTGTATTTCTAGATTTCTTCCCATTTCATTTTTGACACGAAGAAATTGCAGGCCTTACAGTTTTAATGAGGGCTTTCCAGCTTTGCTTCAGAGACAGCCTCTAGCATGGTTTTCCTGAGGCTGTGTCTTGCAGGTTTGAGCTGGGGTTTTGCGTTAATCTGGAGGCAGGAAGGCAGTACCTGAGATCATGCCACAGGCATGGTTTGCACTGGTGTGTAGGACCTGCAGACACACACACACTGGCTTACAGCTTGCTGTTTAGTTCTCCATTCGTGGTGTTGGAGGGCTGAGCTTAACATTTGTGGTTTCTCGTGCTGCTGGACCCAGACATTACGTTCCAAATTTTTCTGATTTTTCATCGGTGGACTGTTTTGTGGCAGCTGGGCAGGGAATCAGAGCGTCCACAGGAAAAAGTGTCGGTAACTTTCCTTTGTAGGCCCTAACTCAGTGAGAGCATCCCTGCTGAGAAACACTTAGGCACATGTTTAATGCTTTACCAAACAGTATGTTTTGCTGTTCCTTTACATGGGTTTTCAGAATTGCCCCATGATACGTTATATTTACTCCAGATTTCTGGAGTAAAGGTCTATTCCAAGTGCGGCACCATGCATCTCTGGATGGCCGCTTGCGAAGATGCTTTGGTCTCCTGCCGCGAGGATGCAGCACAGGAGTTGTGGGGCAATACGTAAAAGCACTTGGAGGTGTTTTATGGGAATCTGCAGGGCGTTGTTGGCAGCGCGCTGAGCTGAAGGATGCGGCAGGGCAGTTGGTAGCTTTCCACCACGTAAATTGTTGAAGAGTTTCTCCTTGGGATGGCAGATTGGGGTGTTTGTAGGACTGCACAGGATTGTTTTGGAGAGGGATACCAGCATGTGGGTTGCTGCACAGCTACTGAGTTCCCAGCCAGGCTTTCCGATTGGCCAGGGTGAGCCCGAGCTTGCTCTGTGTGCGAGGACAGTGTCACTGGGACAGGGTCGTCTTTGTGCTCCTGGGTTTTGTCAGCCATTGGAAAATGATGATTTATCCACTTTCCGCATCAGAGAACAACGTGCGTTGCCCTCTGTCTGTGCTAGTGCTGCTTGCTTGGATGGTAAGGAATTACTTGAAACAAGCATCAACTTGCTGAGCCTTAAGAGAAAAAAATAGGTTTTAATTATTTTATTGTTTTTTAACTTTGCACTTGGGCTATTTTAGAGGTTGATTTTTTTTAATTTAAATTTTCTACTTTTTTCCCTGAGGGAGTCAGCCTTAAGTTTGTGAAATCTGTAGAAATTTTGGGGGTGTTTCAAAATTTCCCAAAGCAGGTTGATGTCCCGGCATGAGAAAGTTAGCCTGAAAAATTCACAGGGTGTCTCTGCCGTCATCCTCAGCTTCGCCTCTTTATTTCCTCTCTCATTTTGTCCTGAGAACCAAGAAGATTTTTTCAGACAACTTGGGGTAGTTTGATGCTTTTCCTTTAGCGTTCCCCACATCCCTTTGCTGGTGGGAACTGAGTTACTCTGAATTTAGCCAGAATTGTTGAACCTTGCACCAGAGCCTAGGGAAGGGCAGTCTGGCGTATGGGCAGGATCCGTGCAGTGGTGTTGCTTGTCAGACCTTCACTGGGTAAAGCAGGAGGGGGTCTGTAGGGGCTTTGTTAAAAAAAATTTGATAGTAATAATAATGTAAGAGCACAGTACTGAACGAGCCCAAAGCAGTGGCTCTTAACACTGCTCAACAGCTCTCGCTCTCCTGGCACCTGGCCTTTGGGGTGGGGGAAAAAATTGAAGGGTCTTTTATTTTTTTAAATGCCTTATGATACTAATGTCTCTGAGCATCCCCGGCATTGCGCTGTTTGACGCTGAGTGGATAAAAGGAGGAATATGTCTTAGTGGGATGCCCTTCGGCTGGGAGCTGCGTCGTGGGAAGCCCCGGTTACCCATCGGCTGCCCCGAGCATCTCGCGGGGCTGCCTGCAGGGTTTCACCATCACCCCGACACTGCCGGACCCTCCCCCTGCCCTCATGGTTCCTCTCGTTGCACAAAAATTCACCAAACAGCCAAAATGCAAAAAGCGTTTCCAGCCCTGCAAGGAGGGGTGGGCAGGGAAGGAGGACACAGCCCTCCTGCACCTTCCTTGTTTCTCCGAGGCCTTTGTTTTCTTAGAAATGTCAACCTTTCTCATGTTGTGTGTGTTACTATGTAGGTTTTTGTCTTTTTTCCCTGGCCCCGATTAGATTTTGGCTGCAGATTCCTTTCTACTGTGCAAGTGTGTGTGTATGTTCATATAATTGTATAGTGTTTACATAGAAATACTTAGTATGTCTCTATTGTACACTTATATATATAAATACCTGTGTTTTATGTTTGTATGGCTATATACTGTACATAGCATATATACTTGAGCAATACTGGTTAATATATACTGTGTGGGTACATGTGTGTATACTCTAGGCACACGCTCTGTGTGTGCGTATATATATGTAGTAAGTACTGTATACACACATTTATTCACCATATATTTTTAATTCAAGTATATAGGCAATATGAATACTTAGTTACGGTCTCGGGAGGATTTCTCTCCACGTTTTTAGGGAAGAGCAGCGGCGAAGCTGACCTGGAGCAAAGCTGTGGCTCCTCCACCTGCAGCGAGCGGGCAGAGACCCCCGCCGGTGCGCAGGTTCCAAAACCCCGCCTTCCTCTTCAGTTTGGTGCCTCAAGCACAGAGACTGTAGGAAAATTGCTCCTTTTTCTTCATATATATTTTAGTTGCTGCCCTGAATTGCTTCAGACCATTGTTTGCCAAGTGCCTGCCTGGACCCTGGCTGGAGGGTTTGCAATGGGGCTTCCAGTCCCTGCGAGCCCCGAGGCTGGCTGTGGGCACCGGCCATGGGGAGCACCTCCTGAATCTCTCACCTGCCAGGTCTTCAGCACGGCCTGGGCTTGTCGCCACTTTTCCTCCAGAAAAGCTCATGGTGGCCTTGCCCAGTGTCTCCGCGCGAGGCTGCGGGTGCGGGGTTTACAGGTAGATGTGGCTGTTGGTGGCTCGGGGGCCAGAAGGCAACCCAGAGCTCTGGTATTTATTGGGAAATGCGTACTTGTTGGCCTGTGAGGAGCTTTAAATCAGTGGGTTACTTTTAAATAGATGGAAATGTTGGAGGGTCTTTTCCCGTTAAAAGTAAGAGCGGCTGTTTGAACTCGGCGATTGGAAGTGTGTGGTCTTCTAGTCAGAGTTGCCTGCTGACCAGCAGAGCCGTCTTAGGGTCCAGGTGGGAAAAGGTTTTTACCCAAAACATGCCCTAGTTTCATATTTCAGTTTTCTTTTTGAGTTGTGCAAATATGAATGTATGCAGGTTTGCTCATTGTTGTTGTGAACATGAAAGCATTTTCATTCTTTTTCCTCTTTGAATCAAACAGACGTCCTCTCCCTGCCCAGCCCAGTGACCCCCTGGGGGTGCATTTCTCCCAGTGGCACCATCCCAGCAAGGGTGGCACGAGCCTTCCCAACCCCCACTATTCACAAAACCTTCTGATGCTCAACCCCTCCTTGGGGGGAAGCCTCCAAGTCTTTCCGTGTGTTTTGAGGTAATGGTGGTGTTGGGCACTGTGGCCAGGGGGGTTTGTCACGTCCTTGTGGTTTTTCCCATCCATGTACCCACACGTACTGTTCGAGAGCACCGGGGCATTCAGCCTCCCTACTTTAGAGGTCAATGACTTGAGTAAGAAGGTGCTGGGTCCCGTGTCGGCGCAGCCAGTGCTCAGTAAGAGCAAATGTTCCTGTTGTGGCACTGGATAATTGGTATTTTCTGATAATGACAAGGGAGAAATTCTTCGTTCAGCCCCAGCCTGAGCGTCGGCTGCTAGCTCCCGAGCGAAGGTGTCTCACAGCAACATTCAGTGATGGACAAGAAATCATTTTCTGATGAGGATTTCTTTTTTCTCTGTTACTGTGACTATTGTGGACATCTCCAGTAAGCAGCTTAAGGCATCTCACTTACCTGCTCCAGTCCTGCCTGCAAATGTTGGATTGGATTAAACTTTTATTACCTGCTAGAGAGTAAAACCCAGTAATCCTTTGCCAAACAGTATTTACGTTTTATAGCATGTGCTGGGGTGTGTTTACATTGGCCAAGAGGTGCAGATCTGCCTCCCGATTTAGATGCCTTCTCCCCATGAGCGCCTCTGTCTGTCTGTCTGGCTGTACCTGGTGTGGGCCCTGTGTGTCGGGGGCCAGCACTGTCCCTCGGGCGTCATCCAGCTCTGAGCCGGTACCGAAATGCTCCGTGTGCGTCCCCAGCAAGGGCTGTGGGACCTTCCCGGGACACCTGGGAGGGAAACACTCGACTGTGAATCTTGAGTTATTCTGCTGTCTTCAGCCCCCCGGTTTCCAACCCTCGCCCTCCTTTATTTGACCTCCCTGAAGCACAGCTCCATTGAAATACCAGCTCCGTTGGCACAGGTGGAGAAAAGGGCTGGGTTCTGCAACACGGGACGTGCACTGGAGGCTGAGCAGCAAATCCTTGCTGCGGCAGCAATAGCCCCTGCAGAAGCTCTGGTGAGTGTGGAGCGATGCACAGACCCTGTCTGAAGCAGGGCAAATAGATGAAGTATGTATCAGACAAAGCATATTATAATTTTAGGGTGCGAATGTGCAGAGAAACATACCTCTTTGGAACATATAGAGCCAAGATGTCCCTTTCTTGGTCTCTCTAGACAGCACCAGCGATTCCTCGTGCAGGTTGGGAAGATAATTTGTATACTGAAGCCTAGGACTGAATGTTACCTTGTAATTGCAGATTACATGTAATAGCTTCTCCCCAATAGCTTTGTAAATTCTCTTGCGGAGGTTACCTGTGCTGCTGCCTGCCCTGGGTTTGGTGAGAGCCCGACCTGATGGGGCATGAAGCCCAGACATCCCCGTCCCCACTGACAGGCCATAAATTTTGTGGCCGAGGCGCAGGGAGCGGGAGTGGGACGGCAGCCGCACACCTCCTGCCCGGCCGCCCGGCCGCAGCGTGGCACAGTCCTGCCCAGCCCGGCCACGCCAGTGGTGCTGTGGTTGCAAAGCAGCTGCTTAATTCCCTAGGCTCCTTTGGGTTTGGGGGTTTTTTTCCATCCTATTTTAGCTTTCTGCAGAATTTCGTAAATGAAGTGTGGGTGGATTTTGGATGGAGCTGGACAGAGATGCCCAGCAGGAATCTGGCGGGATTGAAATTTTGAAATATCCGCGAGCGCGGAGCGGGCGCTCTTTGCTCCCCTCTGTCTTAGCTCTGTCCTCTGGCTGTACCACAGGAGAGCCCATCAGCTGCCCAGTGTCCCTCTCTGGGCACACCCATTGGTTTTACCAGTGTCCTCCCAACCCTAAAAGATGATGCCAAAAAAAAGGGCACTTTTCGTCCTTCATTTTGGGGGGCAAGTTGCTTTTTTCCTCCCTGTGTGGATGTGGCAGACGCGGTGTCTCTTTTGCATGCCGCATTTGGGAAGATGCCGTCAGAGGCTGTCTGTAGTTTGGAGACCCCCTGCTCCGCCCAGCTCTCTGCTGCTATTCAGCATCTTCAGGATTTGAAACCAGCTTTCTGCAACTACAGTAATAAGCTTTTTCTTTTTCCCAAAGGATTCCTACCAGCTCTTTTGTAACTTGAAAAATGTAGTTTTCCAGGTATGTCACTCCCTGGCCATTGTGGGAATGCCTCTGGAAGCACCCCGCTTGCCAGGATGGCTCCTTCAGGCCCCAGAAGAGGAGTTCAGGCCCCAGAAGAGGGTTTCAGCCCCGTTTGCCTGCTGAAACATGCTGAAGCAGCCCCCAGGCTCAGGCTGGTGGAGGCTGCTCTGGGGGACAGGTCGCACACGGAGATACAGCCCTGGCAAACGGAGCCGCTTCGCCCTCCGTGTCCTCGCTGCCCGCACAGAGTCACCCCCATCGGCTGGAAGGGGGCACAGAGGGAATTTCCCTTTTGCTGAAGAAAACCAGCAGTCTCTGTTTGGGTTTGTGATCGGTGGGAAGAGCGAAAGAGCATTTGTGCTGTGGTTTAACCCCATCCGGCAGCTAGAACCGCACAGCCACTCGCTCGCTTCTCCCCCTCCCAAGTGGGATGGAGAGAAGAATCGGAAAAATAAGGAAAACTCACGGGTTGATATAAAGGAAGTTTAATAAGTAAAGCAAAAGCTGTGCAGACAAGCAAAGCAAACCAAGGAATTTATTCCCTGCTTCCCATTGGCAGGTGGGTGCTCGGCCATCCCCAGGAAAGCCGGGCTCCATCATGTGTATCAGTGACTTGGGAAGACAAATGGCATCACTGCGAACGTGTCCCCTCCTTCTTTCCTCTTCCCCAGCTTTATATACTGACCATGACACCACACGGTATGGAATATCCTTTGGGTCAGTTGGCATCAGCTGTCCCAGCTGTGTCCCCTCCCAGCTCCTTGTGCCCCCCAGCCCATGGTGGGTGGGGTGGGGTGAGGAGCAGAAAAGGCCTGGGCGGCTCAGCAACAACCCAAACCATCAGTGTGCTATCAACACCATCCTCGTCCCAAACCCAAAACACAGCACTATAGCAGCTGCCAGCAAGAAAGTCAACTCCATCCCAGCTGAAACCGTGACCATTTCCCATGTGGGAAGCAGAAGGAAGGGGCGAGGGGGTTGTAGGCATAGGGCAAAGGAGAAAATAAACACACAGCCTTTTGTTGTAGTTGTTTCTTGTAATTATTTTTAAGACCAGCCTTGTGATTTTTTTGTATTTTTGAGGTCACTGGAATTACCTAAAGACCTGGCTCTGCTGCTACACTTGCGGGAACTGCAAACCCTCCTAGGTGGTGTTGCCTCTGGTGGGACTGTCAGGGACCGTCCCCATAGCAGCTCAGCCCCGAGGCGCCGGGTGCTCAGGGTGCTCCCACCCAGCCACGCCGTTCCTCTGCAGCAATATGTGTCCGCTCTCTATTTAACTGGTGTTCTTGAAGAAATCACTGAATTTTGAACATCTCCTTTCTGGGAGCAAACCTCTATGTTTTCCTTGGCGGGGAGTGTGGTTCGGTGCTGCTCCGCCCGTCCCGCCTGCGCCAGGCGGCCAGGATGGTGCTGGGTTGGGAGGTTCAGTGTGTCACACGGCCGGCTCTGCAGTAGCGGTGTCCGGTTTTTCCTTTGACCGTTAGGAAAAGACACTGTCTGCTCCAGCTCGATGACCTCCACCTTGTAGTTTTTATCATTGGAATTAAAAAATGACTCATGCCCTCGCTCTCTTCTGGACCCTACCCACTAGGAGTCCCCTCTCCCAGCTCCGTGGGGCCCGAGCTACGCCGTCTCCGTTCTTCCTTCCTCCGCGTTTTTATTTGCTCTGCATTTGGGAATGGAGGAGCACATCAGTGTCCCTGGGGCAGGGGGCTGGGGTGCTTTTGCAGCTCCCCAGAGACAGTGCAAGAATCTTTTCCCGGTGTTTCTGGTTGTGCTGGAGACGGGGCTGCCCTCGCCTCTCACCCCAAAACCTGCTACTGCTGCTAAAAATGATCACGCTGACCTGATGGCTGTTGGTATTAGGGTGTGAGTCTGCGTTTGAGTGCTGTTAGTGCCAGGATCAGGAGCCTGGCGATGCAGAGGGTGGTGGCACTCGCCTGCCTCTCGCCAGCCCAGGGCTCTGCGCAGTGTCCCCTGTCCCTGCTGCCTGTGGCTGGGTCACTCCTCCCGTCGTCCCTCCCTTGTGCGTGGGCTGCAGACTGGGATTTGGGGTTCGTGAGACATGAAGTTGAGGAGTGTATGTTTGAGCACCGTGGCAGCTGTGTTTTCTGCCAGCGCATCCTCATCCTCCTTGGTGCTGCCTCTGCAGCAGCCGGGAGGGCAGTGACAGCGAGGGGACGCTCATCCTGCCCACCCGAGCAGTCGGATGGCCATGGCTCTTGGGACAGGCAGGGGAGAAGGAGGCCGCCGGGCAGTGACTCATGGCAGGATCCGGCTTTGGGTGCTCTGATTCAGCCTCTGGAAGAGCCTCTCTCCTTCCCTCTCTCCATTAACTCCCCAGGTTGCCCACTCTCCCCTTGTTTTCACTAAAACTGGGGGGGGCAATGACCTCAATTTGGTGAACACACTCACCCCCTGCCACCACCGAGCTGTGCCAGCAGGTCCTGGTGGTGCTGGGATCTGGGGTCTCACCGGTGCCTCAGTGCCCGGGGACCATGCTCTGGGTCCGCAGCATCACCTCGGCTGCGGCCCCGCAGTTCGGCCCTGGCTCACGTGGGTTGTCTCCTGCGCTTTGGGCACCGTAAGGGACCTAGGAGGGCTGATGTGGAGGGAGTGTTGCATGGAGGAAGCCTCATCATCCTCATCGGTGCTTAGGGACAGGTGTTTGGTTTGGTTCTGCTGTCGCCCTATGGGTCACGGTGCAGGTTTATGCCCTAACTCCATTGCGCTGGGCACATTCAGAGCTGGTTGGGGGGGGTGGGGGCAGCTCTTCCACGGCCATAGTGCATCGCCACTTCATTAGTGTCTCAACTGGCTTCAACGAGACGAAGCGTTTCTCTCTTTCTCCCCTTTTTTTGGACTTAAGAAGGAGCCTAAATTTTCCCCAGATCCCCAGGATGGCTGTAGCATTAACCCAAATTTCTAGAACTGCCAGGAGAGCAGAGAGACTGCCCAGCTCGGACCAGGGTCTGCCCCTCTGCTCCCCAGCTGCTTGGAATGGCCGTGCTGGGCAACCTGGCGAGGAAACACAGATCTTTAGGACCTTCTTAAAAAAAAGTTATTTATAGAAATACCACTTCTGGCCTCAGACACCCACCAAACTGTCTGAGGTCGGGCTGGGGATGCCGGCAGCCCTGGGCACCCCAACTCCTGCTGCCTCTCCTCCCTGCTCCCCTCTCCATGGGAACCTGTCCTTTGGGGGGGGAGCAAAACCGACTGGGGAGGGGAGTCCACCCTGTGCTGCACCCCCTGCTCTGGACCGCTGGTGTGGGCAGCGCTGGCTGCGCTCGGTGGGGTATAAGGCGCAGGGGACACCGAAAGTGTCGGTGGCCTTTGTGCCAGCCTCTGGCGAGGGGGACGTTACAGCGCGGGGCGGAGGGAGGGGTGGCAGCAGCTGAGGATTGTGCTCTGGGCACGAAGTGCGGAGCTGAGAAGTGGATGCTTTGCTTTCCCAGCGAGTGCACACGCTTGTTTTCTTTGCTGGTCTTATGCTGAAAAGCTGAGATTCATGTACTGTATGGGGGGAAAAAAAAAAGAAAAAAACCCTAATGTTCCAAAATAAATGACAGTATATTTTGTACTTTGTAAAGTGTTAATTAAAATGAAAAAGAATAAAAAGTGAAACATACGCTGTCTGCTTTTGTACTGATCAAACTGATGAAAATAAAGCAGAGCTTGGCATTGTCTATAAGATGTAGTACACTCCTTTTTCTTTGACCGACGGCCACGCTGGGCCTTATTCCCACCGCTGCCCTTTGCCTACATGCACCCATGTCTGCAGATGTCCCTGAGGCTCTCCGGTGTCCCAGACCTGTCAGCACATGTATTTTACCTCTGCCACCAACAGCTCCATCCTGCAGCTGTTCTCTGGGAGCCACCAAACCTGCCCCATCCTATTCCCTTAAAATAAGAAGGCAGTGGGATGCTGCTAGTGTATTTGCAAGGCTTAATTTTTACCTGCGCACAAAAGGGCGTAAGAAAGACACCTAGCAGCCTGGCGAGCCCCAGCAGAGACCCCAGCGGAGCATCACCCGAGCCCAGCATCCCAGGAGGGACGGGGACAATTGTCATCCCCTCGTGGACTGTCTCAGGGTGGTCGCTGCTGGGTGCTGGCCGAGGCTCGGCAAACAACACGGCCGCGCAGTGCCATTGCCACACGCTTCTTGTCAAGGAGGAGCTGAAGAACCTGGCTGAAGGGTGCAAGAAAATAACAGTGAAATTAGGTGTATTATCACCCCATCATAGTTACAACAACTCATAACAGCTGTTTAAAGGGAAGTAGCTCATCAACATAAACTGTGGTCAATAAAAGTATCTTCTTTTTTAGCGTAGTGTAACCCATTTTTGACTCATCTGGTCAAGTGTAAGAGCATCCATGTAAAAATTTAGTGTGGGATTGCTAATCTGGGATGCAGCCTTAATGCAGAGCATTGCCCATGGTTTAAGCCATTAAAAAAAAATAAAAAGCAACACACGCACTGCCATGCAATCTCAGCACTGCCTGCAGCTATCTACAAAAGCAACTGGCATCTTAGGGTAAATACGCAGGATTTCGGCTGTTAACTGGCACCTACACCCCTAAAACATTGCACACACCAAGAGGTTTTTAGCATTAGATTTTGGGTTGGGGTTTTTTTTAACTTTACGTGCCCAGGCCCATGCCCTTGTGCTGGTGGCTGGGGGCGAGGGGGGAGGACTCCAGCCCCTTGCAAAAACCACTACAAAAATAGATTCAGATAACTCATGATGAAGTAACATCATTTCAGGAGTGTTGTGAGTGCTTCAGTTCTCTGTGTTATTAGTTCTCTGAGTCATTTGTTTTTGAAGGTTCCTGTACAGAAAAGACTTTGCTGTAACATAGCAGGTGCCTAAAATAGTCCGGTTTCTGGGCTCTTCTGTTCCCAGAGAGCAGTTTGCCGACAGACAAGCCCAGCCTCGCCGTGCGGGGGGCTCAGGGGCGGCTGCAGGGAATTGCGGGCAGCCTCTTGGCACAGGGAATTTGGGCATGGATCTCTCACCCCTTCTCTCCCGCAGCCCCCCCGCCCCGCCGCAGCTGCCGATAACGTGTCTCAGCCCTGCTCCGATGTGCTTGGAGCTGTACGTGACCACGGCTCTATGGGAGCAGCTCATCCCGAAGCACTTCCAGGCTATTTTAAGCCAAAGCTGACTGCACGGTGGTGTTTGGAGGGTGAATTACCCTTGCTAATCAATGCAAAATCAAGTAGGTTATTTTAGTTCTAATTTGAGCTGCTCCCCGTGTATGTCCCTGGCCTGTACCCCCCCTCCCCCTCACAGCAGGTATATTTAGGGATGCAGCTCTATTTTGGGCTGGCTAATTTGCCGTACTTTGAAGGACAGAATGATGCAAAGTTGCCTTCCAGCGCATACCTGTAATGACCTGGGGTCGTTACCCCAGGCAGGGCTCCTGCACAGTCACAGGGGAGCATAAACCTCTCAGGTTGTGGCTGCCTTTGATAGGTAAGAGGTGGTGGGGTAAAGAGTGTATTTATTTTTCTATTTTCTGAGCCTTTTTTCCTTAAATAAAACATTTGTCTCAGTTCTTTCCTAGATATAGAGCACTAAGGGGAAGGGCACTCCTGCAGGGATGCTGTTAGATTTTCTTATCTCCAAAAGCCCCATCTCCAAATACATTTGCACCCAGCTCATCCCCGTCTCCACATTCCCCAATTCACAACCTGCTGTTGGAGACCCCCCAGCCCTGGATGGACCCACAGGGAGCAGGAGGTGCTGTTTGTGTGTGTTTTGGGGTGGGTGGTGACTCCCTTCAGCGCATGGGGATTAATAAAAGAAAAATCTGATGAGCTGCGCTCAGCACACAAACCGGAGTAGCGCAGCCCCCAGAGGCAAGCTGACAAGGCCAAAGGATCTGGGATGGGAACGTAAACTCTGGTCTTTTTTCAGTGGGTGTTTTTCCTGGTGGTCTGCGTGGACCAGAGCCACTTCACACGCTGGCCCCTCTACAAAACTGTTGAGCCAATGCAAATACTCTGGGAGCTGGTGCTGGGCCTGGGGGCCTCAGGCCACATCTAACTTCACAAGTAGTGCAGGATGCTATGAATAATGAAACAACTGCTGCCACAGCCTCGCTGATGGCCCTGGACACGCTCTAGTCTGATCTCTTGGATCAAACCATTTCAGCAATGCCCACTTGTACTGGGTGGCAAGGTTTTGGTAGCAGGGGGTGCAGGAGTGGCTTCTGTGAGAAGACAGCAAGAGCTGCCCCCATGTCGGGTACAGACGGGGGCACCCAGCTCCACGAGGGACCCGCCCCTGGCCCAGGCTGAGCCCACCAGCGATGGGGGCAGCGCCTCTGTGATAACATGTGTAAGAAGGGGGAAAAAACTGCTGCACAACAGCAGCTGGGAAAGAGGAGCTAGAACATGTGAGAAACAACCATGCAGACACCACAGTCGGTGAACAAGGAGAGGGAGGAGGTAGGAAACTCAGGATTAAGGTTGAGCCTGGGAAGAAGGGAGGGGTGAGGAGAAGGTTTTAGATTTTTTCTTATTCCTCATTATCCTGCTCTGTTTCACTGGCAATAAACAAACTTCCCCAAGTCGAGCCTGTTTTGCCCATGATGGTAACTGGTAAGTGATGTCCCCGTCCTTCTCGCAACCCACAAGCTTCTTGTCATATTTTTCTGCCCCTGTCCTGTCGATGCAGGTGGAGTGACAGAGCAGCTTGGTGGGCACCTGGCCAAGGTCAACCCCCCCTCACCCCTTTAACCAAAAGAAGGGCCAGTGCTGGTGTTTGCCAGACCACCGACTCTGCCACTAACCTTGCTCCCATCAAGCATGGTGCTGGAGAATGCCCACAGCCACTGTAACCAAAGTGCAACACTCCCACTGCATTAAGCCATACAACACTTCTATGTAGGGCTAAAGACCTTGCTGGCATCTAATTAACACACAGATTTTGCAATTTATTGCACAGCAAGACTGCAACACAACCAGGTATGACACGGCATTAATTCTCATCCAAAAGTCCCATCCCCGAGTGGCATCAGGAAAGAGCTGTGAATGAGAGCAGCTAAAAGCCCGCAGCGCTCCCCAGCACTCACCAGCCCCGCTGTGCAGCCCTCCTCAAACAGCAACATCCACCCAGGGAATTGTTTGTAACACCTTTCTTAACATAGTTTTTTGTATTTGTTTTGAATGCTTTAACAAGCTTCCTCATGTTAAAAGGGCATAGCTACTCCCATGAGGCCAACAAGACACGTTTGGGCAGCTCAAGTTGCCCAAGTCGCATGTAGAATAAAGTATAAATTAAAGCTAAAGCTTATGGAAACACCGCAGTGAAGGTCTGCCACAATTTAACAGTAGCTTTCTGCTTGTTCTGCCTCAACACACCACCACAATACCAGTTACACAGTAACGTTAATAACAACTGATATACATATTTCTATTTCTGTATTTCTGCCTATTACTTTGTTTCACCTTTCCTATATTTTATGCAAAGATCTTCACCAAGGTAGAGTTTACCCTCTGAATTTTGGTAATTACACAACAGATTTGATGTAGAATTTCAGCCAACGGAGCCAAAAGGCGAGCAGGCAGTGTCCCCTGGGCCCGTGGATACAGTGCCTGCCTACAATGGGATCAGTCCTGCAGGTGCGGAAGTGTCTCAGCTCAGGAGAGATTTCCTGTCACATCACTGTGAACCGAAACGCTCGAGTTTAAATGCAGCGTACAAGACAGAGCAGCCCATGTGTGAAGTCAAGCTCAAGAACATTCCCATTACTACTGACAAAGACTTTATAATCACTTTATTAAAAACATATTAGCTTGGATTTTGCCAAAAAAAATTACACGGTAGAAATATCCCACACAGGGAGAAATGATACAACTCTGCCTGATGTCTGGAGTATTTCACAGGAGACAGTTTCCCCACACTTCAGTGTGAGATTTGGTAAACGCCTGCTACAGGTACATACCGCTGCTGCATCCCATCTTCGTCAGCTTTCCGTGTCCTAAATGTGCTCACCACAACCTCTCTGCTAAGAAGGTACTGAGAAAAAACGCTCTGCTTCCCCTGCTAGGTGCTACCAAAAAGCCTGGCTAATCCAGAAGGGCTCTTTGCGACGGAGAGCCACCGTACCCCTGAAGACAGAAAGAGTGCAGGGACTCCTCAGAAGAATCAGAGGCAGTGGTTTGTAATCAGCACACGAAGACAAAAGTACCTGATGAGCAGTGAGAGCTGCTCACGTCCACTGCCTGAGCAGCGACCCGCAAGTAGCTAAAAGGGAGCTTTGTTTCCAGCCTACCCCCATAAATACACTAGATTGGCTACCGTCACTATCAATCTGTCCTTCCACAGCAAGGGCAGCACAGACAGCCTGTGATTTACCTTTCCATGCTGTCTTATTTAACAGCACTTTCCCCCTGCAAACAATTTCTCACTCTTCCAGTTTAATGAACGTGTTCCTTGTGTGTTCAGCCTTTAGACTGCACATGGAAAACCTGCCACAGCCTGGGATAACAGCACAGCACTGCCTCCAGGCCACTGGCTGTGCACCCAGCTTCCACACAGAACAGCAGCCTGCGCTGAGGGCAGCTGGTGGTGGACACACATGCTGGACTCCAACAGCCAGCATGATTTTTCTTCCACATAAAAAAATAGTTACAAAAAACCCCCAACACTTGCCCTTGAGAAATAGTTTGGCTCAGCCCAACACCGACACCACGGAGCTAGTGAAAGGGGAAGTGTCCATAAATGAGTGTCCTGGGCTACAGATTTCATCCCGTGACAGTCTTCCCTGAGGGAGATGCTCTTCATCCTTAGGCACAGACGGCCTCACCAGCTGTGGGCTGGACTCTTTGGGAGCTCATCATGAGCCAGCCAGAGCACCCTTTGCATTTTCACTCTCCTCAAGGCACACGCTTCCTTCCTGCAGCCAGGCCGGAGAGTTTCAACAATGCAGATATTACAACACACCCAGGCACTGCTATGGCTGTCTCTGCTCACAGTCACTTCTTGCTTGGCTTCGCAGAATAACTCTTCCTTTCTAAGAAGCTCGTTGCCAAGTACCGCCATCTTCTTAGCACAGTGCTGAGGCCCAGCAATATTACTAGGTAAAAGACTTAACCATGCTCACCATATGATCAACTCCACACGCAACATCCACCACCTCACCGGGTACAGTCACCTGCATCAGACACAAGAGCGGATTATTTCTCAAGCTGGTGCTTTGCACCTGGTATTTCCTATTTCTCACCCTCCTGTTTAACATGCCAGCTGGTTTCACAAGGACTTTTAACAATGGAAGTGCCATCTTGAATACTCAGACAAAGCAAGATTCAGCACCAGCCACGCTTGTGCACTGAGCTGTGAAATATTCCCCTTTTCCCTTCACAGAAGCACATAAACCTTTGGAAGGACAGAAAGAGAGGGCTCACTAGCAGACAGCGAGGAGACTGTAGCCTCAGCCCATCTGTTCACCAGCAGAAACGGCATGACCGAACAGAGCGTAATCCAGAGAGCAAGCAGAGGATCTGCCCAAGCACCACAAAGATTTGCCTCTTCTCTCATCAGCAAGGACTGGAATGGGGCAAAAGCTCAACCTGGCCTAAAGCAGTTTTGCTTTGATACTAAGCAGACCCAGCTCACTCACTAGTGCAGTTATAGCTCTTTCACTTAAAGCTGACTTTAATCTCAAGGAAAGCAAAGGCTACAAATGCAAGTTTTTCCTTAGAGCTAAGAGAGAGGAAAGATGGCTAGTTCTAGGGCAGTAGGTCACAGACAAGTATCCTGGTAACTGCCCTTGCTTTGGTCAGTGTCACCGTAGTAGCATCAGACAGGAGCTGGCTGGTTGAGGGAGCATAACCCTCAATGTCCACGCTTGGGGAAACCTGGACGTGCCACACTTGGTGAATTCAGGAACTCCACTCAGCCACAGCAACTTGATTTTAGGCAAATGCTCCAGAGTTGGTCTTTTTTTGTTCATTTTTAAAAGGAGAAGAAAGCACGCTAAAGAAACACATCCACTGCAAATTCAGACACACGGGAAGGGACTCCAGGGTGGTCCAACTGATTGCCTCCCCCCTCTCCTACTTGGCCTTCATGGAGACTGGGAACATCTGTTAGGCTGAGTGCTGAACTCCAGAGCCAAGGACTCTTCTACACCCACAGAGTCTGGCTCTCGGAGCCATCTGAGAGAAGGGAGTGGAACTGGAAGCGTTGTGAAATAGCTATGCAAACAGTTTAGTGGCTGAGGATCTCCTGCTGTAACTACACAGTCAGAGGAGTGACCCACCACCGTAGGTGCCTGACTTGGAAGAGGAGCAGGGGAAGGAAGCCCACTGCTACGTGGATCTGCTGCCACTATAGTCTAACCACCATGACCAAAACGTTCACCTAATTTACATGTGAAATGCAAGTCTTCTGGGTCACAGATTACCAGAAGTGGTTTTCTTTACAGCACGTATAGAAGTGAAGTGCGGGTTAGAAGGGGAAGAAAGAGGCAGTAAGGGGTAGCAGGCAGAAGACTGTGGACAGAAGGGAGGTAAGAACTGCTCAGATGTGATGGCACAGCACCAGATACTGCTTTAGGATCTGAAATCAATACTGAAGTAGCAGACCAAAAAAACTTTACTGAATAGCTCTATCCCTAAGCAGGCTATGCAAGGACCTCTGGAAAATGAAGCAGTTCTACAGTCTTCTTAGGCTTCCAGTTTACTCAACAAAACTACACAGCAGATGACGTTTCTTACCCTCAGGATAATGAAGGCTAGCTAAAGAATACACTCTCGGCCTTAACAGTACCATCCTTACCCTCCATGGGAAATACTGGTCTTCCATTCTTCCAGTTCCCAGGCACCCTCTTAGATTCTTGCCCCATACAAAGAGTTCTCCTCTGTCTATACATGAAAAAAAAAGAATAAAGAGAATAAAATAGGACAGAGTCATTAAAAAGGAAGAATTCTATCTGCGATGCTGGCAAGTGTGACTACAGTGATTCTGGGAGTATAAAGGGCTGCAGTATGAAAGCCACTGAGTTTAGTTCCAAGTACAATAAATGTACTTGTGCTTGGGGAAAACGATGCCTAATGAGCAGGACAAGCAGCAAGTTTTGGACACAAGTCCCGCTCTTACAGCTCTTGCTTTGGAATTTTATCTGAAGAAAGAGCACAGCAGAAGAGATTCCAGGGAATCATTTGTGGTGAACTGAATAATTTGTGCTGGAAGTTAGACAACTACAGGTGACCCACATCAGCTATCAGCAGAGCAAATCAAGTAAGCAAGGCAGTGAAATCTGTCCTGAGCCATCACCTAGGGACTGGTTATTCAGCTGCCTGACATAAGTGACCTTCTAATGACAACTGGGGAAAAAACCTGCGTTCAACAGTTGAAAACTTCTAAGCTCCTCAGCAAAACATGTATATCTCAGAAGTGTTCAGATTAACCCCACAGTAGAGAAAACCAAAACACAATCTATAACATAAGTACAATTTAATCGGAATGCAGTTTCTAACGCTTCCTGAATATCAGTGGGAGACCAGTTACAAGCACCCTGTGACCAGACTGATAGTGTCATGCATACCAACCACTTCCCCAAGAAGGACCAAGCACCTGGCACTTTTCATTAGTAAACTATTACTTTCACTACCAAGTACATGGGTTCTCTGTGCTGCTGCCCTCTGCTGCCCATTTTTAAATGGCTGTCAAATTCAAAACTTCCTTTAAAGGCTGGTAAAAAGTACAGAGTGTACATACCAGAATATTATACCCTTTGCATGTTAAACATGCAGGCCTTTCCACCTCAGACTGCTAACTCAATTGGTCAGAAGAGTCAATTTAGACTCAGTTTTAGTCTGTTCATTTTTCACATAAAGTCCTGTTGCTTCTAAAGTGCAACTGACTGACTTTGTACAAGGAAGTGAAAAAAACCTTCCCAGGCTTCCCATTTGAGAGAAATTTTTTTATTTGCTCTAGCAGAATAACACTTTTTTAATTAAAGCATAAGTTAGTGCAGTACCTACGTTAGAAACCATGCTGACACCTGTAAATGTGCTGCCCAGTTGTCCTGTTGCATTCCAGTGTGCTTTAAGTTTAAAGAAAGATGGGCACTATTTTTTTTCTTTTAACTGCCAACAGCAATGTGACTTCCCCATGACAGTAGGACTAGAAACTTACTTGTAAGTGCCGCAAACTGGCTGAGTCCACAGCGAACGTGAGCAACACGGATGTCCGGATTGAAGTCTGACCAGCCAAAAAGGCTGGGTGGGATCATCTCTGGCACTGCTGTCTCTATTAGGTTTGGTCCTTTCCCAAGAATTCCATATCCCCAGACAAAAACATTTCCTTCTTCTGTATTACAATAAGAACACATTCTGTAAGAAAGTCTGTGCTTGTGAAATTCACACCATGACCAAGAGTTAATCAGATCCAAAGGGTTATTTTCCTTTCTCCCCGAGCAGTCTAGCACCTTTTGATTATTTAAAATTTGCAAACAATGCATTCCCATCCAAATGCCCCCTTTTTTGTTTTCCCTAAGCTGTGCAAGCAGATCAAGCTTCATAGGGAAATAATGCCAACACAGCATGGGCTGGATAAAACACTTCAGCTTACTGACTGATGGGACAGAGGTTGAGTGTTTTTATTATCACTGCTTTTTCCTTTGAAGCATGGCCAAACCAGCAGTAGGCCAGTTGCTCTGCCTGGCATTCTGCCTTAAACTGGGTGCCTGGGAAAGGCAGCAGTTGGACAGCATAAGACAGAGTAAGTTGCTACGTCTGCTGCCTCTGCTTCCTTCACGCTAGAAGCTCAAATGTCTTGTCATCACAACAACCGCATCATATATATATATATATATATAAACATCTTCCTTGAGATGATCCTTCATAAAAGTAGCACAATCCTCTCGCTCATTCCTTTACTCAGCGACTTTCAAGCTGTGCTCCCCTGGCTGCAGGCAATCCAAAGCAGCATTCACTAAGAAGCCTGCTGCAGAGTTTCACGGTTCTCAGAACTCTCTGCTTTCCAGCCTAGTTTATCAAGATTTATTTACATGTCAGATTTATATTCAGTCTGAAGGGCTCTTCTTTCTCTCCAGTGTTGCCTTACTTCCTCCCTATATCCATCTTCATTATAGGCCACACATAGCCCGTGTGATCAGCAAACGAGATCAGAACTGCACGCAGCAACCATGCTCTTGTTCTTGTTTGCATAAGCACTCACAACAGCATGTACTGGAAGCAACAGTAGCTAGTGGAAATAACTCCCCCAGTACATTCTGAAATCACAGGTTTCTCTGTCTCCCAGCTTTCTTTGTAACAGACAGTACTTTCTTGTTTCCAGTAAACAAGACGCTTGCTCCACAATGTTAAATCCATCTACTGCATGGCATTGCACTAAAGAGGACGATTGTAAAAGTGAACTCACCCGTCAGCACAACATTGCCAGTCCCTCCACATGCAGCCTCCTTTATCTTCCCAATCTTGAACGGCAAATGCCTAGGAACATTCACCTGCATGATGTTGCAAGAGAGTTGTTAGAGACAAGGTAAACTGCAAACTAGATATGCATTTTTAACTTGTTCTCTCATTCTGGTTAGAGCTTACATACACTGAATTCCTGATTCAGACAACCTTTATTGCCTGAATAACAGAATGAATGCACATCCCAAGATTAAAAAAACTACAGGAAATTCAGTGGAAAAAGTTACCCATTGGAAAGCCTGGCAACAAAGCTGGGAATGCTTAACGTCTGCTTATATCCCTGGCTCTCTAAGTCAGACACAATGGGAAAGGCAACAGGTGAGCATATTTGCAAGTTTTCACAACGGACAAGATCACTAAAATTTAGTCTGCGGTGGCATTTTTGAACATAGCAGGGAAAAGTCACTCGAAGAAAATCACTCTTATTTGGTACAGTTCAACACAACAAAAACCTACACGGCTTGACACATGTAAACTGTTACCTTGGATTTCACAGACAATATCCTGCTCTGCTATTCCACGATTTGGACTTTATCTATATTGTACCTAAAACTCCCGCTTTGGCATACATGACATTCATCCATTTCAGGCCCTCTGACTTCCAGCCAGCCAGGAAACTACTACACTACTTCACCTGGTCACTGTCTTTAGGCCTTATGGGTCTCAGTAATTAGCCCTACATTAAGGATACATCAGGAGGGGAAAAAAGGTACATATTTTACTGAAGCCATACTAATGCAATTGTCTGCTCTTAGCCTTCTGCCAAGAACAGCCTGAATATTAATTAATTCCCTGACTCCATTTCCTAAACTAACTGTAAGAGGAGACCATCTGCCTAATTACCTCAGTACTACAATGCTCAGTGTCAAGTCAGCACGATATTTTTGCCCTACATAAGTTTGCTCCAAAAAAATTTTATCTGTGAGACACTGGGATTTGTTTAGGATTCAGCTATAAACCTACTAAGGTTGTTCATGAAAAAAATCACCAACATATGGGTTGATTGGAAGGGACTTCCATGGGTCATCTGGAACAGCACCATGCTCAAAGCAGAACCACTCAAAATTCTAGATTAGCCAGCCAAAAGACTAACTACTGTCCTGAAACCAGCATAAGCACTCAAGCTGGATCTCAATTTGGTGCAAAGTCCATAGGATGGGGAAAGGAGAACATGGGGTGTGCTGTTCCTTTATAACAGACTAACAAACTGGGGTGGGGTGACACAAGCCTCTGCCTATCAATAGCTGGGAAATATACTGCCCTACAGCTATACAAACATTTCTGACAGATTGGTTGTGTAAGCATAGGTAAAATCAGCCTGCTAGTGGTGTTAGCTTATATTGATTTATACTGCTGTCAAAAGAACCCAGAGCATGGAGAATTGTGTAATGTTTAAAAATATGCGCAGCAGCTGAACTGAAACATGTAAAAACACACCCCCAGGCCAACTGACCTGTGTGGTTTCTGTGACAGATGCCAACTGCAAGTATTCTGAATTTCCCCAACCAAAGACGTCTCCCTCATCTGAAACAGCCAGACAACAGTCCCCATAGGAAGAGACCTGGATAATGTTTACTCCAGCAATGTCACCACGTAGCTTAGTAGGGACACTGGTGATGTCATAGTGTCCAAGACCTGAAAGGAAAAAGAGAGAGATGATGAAGAATTTTTCTCCCTCCAAAATAAAATAAATCTTTCTGTCCACATCTCTTAACTACCTGCTTCAATGGACAAGCATCCACAAACACTGGTTCTACTAGCCCAAGCTACCTCTCTAGAGTACAAAACTACTTTATACAATGACAACTGGAAAACAGTCTAGGCCCTCATATCTCTTGTCTGCATGGACGGAAGTGTTTGAGAGAGCAGTAAACAAGCTAGTCAGATAGCCCAACAGAGGTGAAGTTTCACAAACCAGCTGCATCCTGTCTTCTGCAAGGAGAGCCAGGAATGACAGCACACTGCCATCAGTTTAGGCAACAGCAGGTGAAGTGGCAAAAAAGGCTAGGAAGCAAACACATTACCTGACAAAGAGCTGGCTGGACAAGAGGCCAGAATGTAGATGACAAACAAGACAGGCTACAGTATGTCCACACAAGAGAACCACGGGCAGAACTCAGCTTCAGGAGCAGCAGGGCTAAACAGTAGGAAGGACTGGAAGTCCTCTGACAGCAGGAGCCACCAGGACACGGGCCTGGCCAAAGATCCCATGCTAAGACAGCAGCAGCTGCCAAAGGTTGTCAGTTCAAAAAGAGGAAGCAAGCAGCAAAGCAGCCCCTGAAATGAGAATCAGGAAGGCAAAGCCTGCACAGAACAGGGGAGCTAACCTTCCCATGCTCCTTCCACAGCCTCTCACAAGCTTCAAACAGTAGACATATCCTCCTCAGACTGCATGCTTGGATTGACAGCATGGCATCCTAAAGCTTCTCTAAAAATGAACTGGTTTGTCTCAGTTTGGTTACACAAGAGTATTGAGAACATCCGCACACAGCTGGAAACATACCAGCCACCTTCTGTCTACACATGCACAAGAAATATACACCACAAGCTCTGAATCAGGAGAGCTTGCTACATTCATCAACTGACTGAAATGCAAGCTGAGCTGAGTTCCTACCTGTTTGTCCATCAGCTCCCCATCCACATGCATAGACCACACCTTTCTCGGTTCTAAAGAGACTGTGGTCCTGCCCGCACACAACCTGCACACAAACAAAAAGCCAGAGCTGGTCAGGAAAGGTCACATGGTCAGAACTGATTTAATGAAGCATTACTGGCAGACAAATTGAGCAATCAACCTCTACAATGCCCACCAGCTTAGATTTTGACCTTTCTTTCCAGATCAAACAGGGAAGGGTAAGAACAGCATGATACAGCACAGAAAACAGCAGAATTTTCTTTGTGGAAAGTGATGCTCCAGTTGATTTTTTTTCTGAGATCTAAACCAAAGCCTAGTTAATAGAAAGCTCGATTCAGCAGAGCAAGACAATAAAACAGCAAAGAGTAAATAAGAGACCTCCCTTCCCAGAGTGCTACCACGTGGCTCTCAATGCCAGCTACAAACTGCTATTGATTCCTTGCCATGTAAGCGCTCTAGGAACACATCTGTTCTCAAATTGACATTTATGTTGAACTAGCAATCACGTTTGCCACAGGCTTGGCATGAGTTAAAGCCAACATCTTCAAAAGCAGACACTAAAAATTAGCCAAAGATTAAAGGGATTTAAATGCACAAGTTAAAGTGATTGACTACCAAGAATATTAAGCACATAACTGCTGTCAAAGTACAAACAGGTACCAATTATTCAACCCCCTTGAAAAAATAAAATAATGAAAAATCCAAACAGAAGTTTACAAGCCTAATTCAAAACATTATTAGGATGTATCCCAGCAGACTCTCATCACACAGACCTAAATGAATGACCCTTGCTTTCTATGATGCTGTGTGGAACAGGAGCAACATTTGCCCACAGAGCACTGCTACAGCGGCACAAACATACTAGCAAACTGCTCCTGTGCCTGGAAACACTGCAGCCACGTGCAGACTCAGTGGCATTTATGCTGCTCTGCAGTCCCTCCTTGCTCTCCTAGAAACCTGCCCTAGGGAAATGCTGGCTAGTCTAAGTGGACAGTCTCACAGCTCACTTCTGAAATGGGGAAGATAAAATTCAAAATAAAACAGTTCCCAAGTGATATAAAGTGACAAAAGTGAACAAGAGCAAGAAATCAGAACAGGAAGAGATGAGGTGTCAGAATGACCTCCCTGCTGTGCAGGCGTTCCCTAGAAGTCGAGCAAGCAAACACTGCATTGGCATTCCCTTAAAGTTCTTCAGTAAGTTCAGACTCTTCATTGCCAGTTGCAACTGCTCCGTGAAGTAACAGAGAAAAATGCCACCTTGTGCTTTTTATAAGCAACCATATAGCAGATTGCCTCGTCATTTTAAAGACCTTCAACTGAATGATCTGCATACTGGCTTTGTTTTTTTGTTTTTTCCTCCCCTCACTACAGAATCACAGACTTGTTGAGTTTCGAAGGAACCTCTGAAAGTCATCTGGTACAAGCCCCCCCCAGCTCAAGGAGGGCCACCTACAGCCAGTTGTCCAGGATCATGTCCAGATGGCTTTCGAATACATCCAAGGAGAGAGACTCCACAGCCTCTCTGGGCCACCTCTGTCAGTGCTCAGTCACAGTAAAAAAGTGTTTCCTGAGGTTCACAGGGAACCTCCTGTGTTCCAGTTTGTGCCCACTGCCTCTTGTGCTGACACTGGGCAGCACTGAAAAGAGCCCTGCTCCGTCCTCTTTGCATCCTCCCTTCAGGTATTTATACACATTGCCAAGACACACCCCTCAGTCTTCTCCAGGCTAAACAGTCTCAGCTCTCTCAGCGTTTCCTCACAGGAAAGACGCTCCAGTCCCTTCATCACATTAGTGGCCCTTCATTGGCCTCTCCCCAGTATGTCCATGCCTCTCTTGTACTGGGGAGCCCCGAAATTAACACAGCATTCCAAGTGTGGCCTCACCGGTGCTGAGTAGGTGAAGGTGAGGTGACCTCCTTCGACCTGCTGGCAACACTCCTCCTAATGCAGCCCAGGATACCATTTGCCTTCTCTACAACAAGGGCATGCTGCTGGCTCATGGTCAACCTAGCGTTCACCAGGACCCCNTATACACATTGCCAAGACACACCCCTCAGTCTTCTCCAGGCTAAACAGTCTCAGCTCTCTCAGCGTTTCCTCACAGGAAAGACGCTCCAGTCCCTTCATCACATTAGTGGCCCTTCATTGGCCTCTCCCCAGTATGTCCATGCCTCTCTTGTACTGGGGAGCCCCGAAATTAACACAGCATTCCAAGTGTGGCCTCACCGGTGCTGAGTAGGTGAAGGTGAGGTGACCTCCTTCGACCTGCTGGCAACACTCCTCCTAATGCAGCCCAGGATACCATTTGCCTTCTCTACAACAAGGGCATGCTGCTGGCTCATGGTCAACCTAGCGTTCACCAGGACCCCTAGGGCCTTTTCTGCAGAGCTGCTTCCCAGCCAGTCGGCCCCCAGCATATAGTGGTGTCTGGGGCTGTTCCTCCCCAGGTGCAGGACTTCACCCCTTCCCCTTACTGAACTTCATGAGGTTCCTGTCAGCCCATTCCTCCAGCCTCTGGATGTATCAGCCACTCCTCTGTTTTATGTCATCTGTAAACTTGTTGAGGGTACACTCTACCCCATCATCCAGATCTTTAGCGAAGATGTTAAACAGGATCAGATCCAGTAATGACCCCTGTGATACACCACTAGCTACTGGCATTCAACTAGTCTTTGTGCTAATTAGTTCCACTCTCTGAGTTCAGCTGTGTAGTTTTCAATCCACCTTCAGAATTCAGTTCAGATCATCCTCTTACCTGGACAACTCTGCTGTCAAACTCCTTCAGCTGATGAATTAGATGGCTTTCACTGGACACCACCAAACAACCACCGAGAAGAGAAAAGGCAACAGAGAGGACTTCAGAGGACTGCAACCAAAAAACATGAAGGCACACCTGCCTTTACTGAAAGCCACTTTGCTATTACAAGAAGAGAGATTCTTCCACAGGTTCTCTTATACATTCAAGGAGCATAGTTCCACTGAAAAATTACTGCACAGAGAAGGAAAGTAATTGTGCATTCTCTTATTTAAGAGCTTAAGAACTGTCACTTTTTAAATATAACCTCTCATGGGAGTTGGGGGTGGAAGCAGTCCTCAAACACGTTCCCTAGTCTAGAATGAGCACAGACACCAGATAATACTGCAGCACCTATATAAACGCTACACTTAACTAGAGATTAAGCAGATATCCCAGAGCACAAGCAGCGTAATGTTAACATCCATGTCATTCTTTCACAGAAACAGGAGTTCTGAAAGATCCAACGACTAACTTCCAGTATCAAGGCAAAAAAAAGCTAGATAAATTACAGCTATTTTCTTCAACTCTACAACATCTCTTCTAGGCCCTGCCAGGGAATCAGTAACTTTCAACATATTCCCACTATCCACTTACATCACTACTATCTTACAGAGCATTTTGAGAATATGCTTTGGTGTGGCACACAAAAGGAAAAGCATTACAGACTCAAAGGCAGTTACAGCAAAGAGATTCGACAAAAGGATGCCTCTTTCATCATTAAATGGCATTTCTAACACCCTCAGAAATAGCACTTGCACTCCGAGAGGCTAAAGGGAGAAAGACTGACTACTAACACCAATTACCTCAAGCAATTTATGAAGGCTGGGTTTTCTCACTCTGCCCTGTGAAAACCATCACATGCTGACATCTTTCTGTCTCTTGTGAATGTGGTCAGAAGAGTGCTCATGCCCAGCCTAGGTTTAAAGCCAGGCCATTTATATGACGTCTGTAGCACAGAAGCCCATTCTCAGACTCCTTAATCTTAAATGGCATCCTTATACTACCAGATTTTTCCTATCTCCAGGCTTTTCTATAGGGTTGTTTTCATGCAATTAGGTTTTTAACATTAAGGAAGTTCAAGATCCTTGGATTCTCACCTGTAAGTTTCATCTTCAACAACCTTCCGGCCACATTGCCCGTAAGAGTTATTCCCCATGGTGAAAACTGAAAAACAATGATAAAATGCATGTTTTATTACTGTCTAGTCCCCTGAAGGCCTCTTTTCAGGTACACTAAATATTTTCACACAGTCCTCAGTACGAAAGGTTGAACACAGTACTGTAAAAATTGGCATAAGCTTTCTTCAAACCAAGTCCACTTAAATTCAAGTGACCGAATCCATTTTAGTCAACAATATCCCAGCGATATTGTTGCAGGCACAACAGCAGTACCTGGACCCCATTGGCTGTTTTTCAGTAATTGCCTAGTTCATCCTGCTGTTGCCAAGGAGACTCAGAAAGAGATCAGCGCTCCCAGAGGAGCATTAAATCAACGAACCAACCAGCTCACCCACGGATAAGCAACAGTGGATCGCTCAGCACGGCACTGAAGCCACTGCACCAGAGAATTCCCAGAAACATGGAGCGCCAATTCACAAACAGGATCTTCTGTGTAAAGGCCTATTAATTGATTGCTTTTACAAATGTAGCACTCTGGGGCTTCAAGGAGAAAGTAACACAGGAGTATTGGCATAGCCATCCAGAACTGAATTCAAAAACACATCTGTCTGAACAAGACAAACAGGCTACACTTACACGAGGCCTGGGGCTAGATAAACAAACCATATTTTGCAACACTTGTAGTGAAAAAGCTTCCAACACATTTACAGCTTGAGCCAAGCAGAACTCAACGCAGTTATCAGCTCAGGGCTCTCCCTCCCGGGAGCAATCCCACAAAGGCCAACAGCTACCTGCATCACATTTACAGCACAGACAGCCCATATGGGGTCTAGCTGTAAAGGACAGAAGACAATCTTTTTCGGAGCTTTTAATAAAAGCATAGTCAGGTGTCCCTTGTCATGAGCACAAGTGATACAATACCTCCTTCACTGTCTGTCAAGATCAGAGAATGGGCTCTCCCACAGGAAACCTGCAAGACTCGAGTATGCTGCGGCTTTTCCAGTGGTAATGGAATTGGAGATGGTTCCAAGACATATTCATAGCCCTTAGCTTAAAGAAGAGAAAGACATTTAAAAAGTCAGTAGCTTCCACAAAGCAAATTCATCATATATTTGCCGATCCTGTTGTACATATACACACTCAGTTCTATTTTGTTAAAAAAGCAGATATATTTTAGAAAGACAAGATACTAACCGAAGTAAAAGGTTGACTGGGATTCGCTGGGGTCAGGGAGGAAGAAGCTAAAAAGCCACAGGGATAGTTGAAGCCAATAATTACTGCCTAATCAAAAATCTACCATACCTGGAAGCTCAATGTTATTATGGCTTCAGGCAGCCAAAATTGAGAAACTGAGGCTTTCAGCCACATGTTCAATCACTTTGGTGAGTAAGGCTGGATTACTAGAGAGCTTAACACCAAGCACAAACCAAGCAGTCAGTGCAGCTGGGGATACAGCAAACAAGGTACAACAGCAGCAGTCACAAAAAGACAGCATGAAAGGTGAACAAAAAAATCTTAGGGATTCACATTTAAAGAAGAGTAGATTAAAGGCCCTTTCAGAAAAAAGGAATGCAAGAAACATTAGCTAGCGTGGCTCCATAGGAGATAAGAGATCTAACGTTTACATAAGAAAACGACGGGCTGTACTAGAAAAAGAAGATTTAGTAACTTGAAGAATATGTAATCAGTTACAGTCAACTGGGAGAAAAAAAGGGGAAAAAAAAGAACAGCAAAACATAAATCAGTACTAGGGAAAAGATTAAGGGGAGATAAAAAGCTTTGATATCAAAGAAAGCCACTGTAACAAGTGAAATCAAATCCCAGAGGACACAAAGCAGCACTCTGCTCACATGTAGCAGTACTTTAACTACTTCTCACTGCCTTCAATCAAAAAACCCCAGAAAATCTGCACATACCCTTTTACAGTGAGACACTACTTGATGCGAGGATGTGCGTCACTGGCTGCTTGCAAACGGTGGAAGCCTGCCATGCAATATAGCAGGAACCGAAAGGCAGCAAAGTTTGTATCTGTCTAAAGAGACATGGAAATCACAAAGCAAAAAACCTTTTCCTCTCTCTGTTCCTTCAGGCAGAATGACACAAGCTACTGGGATCTGTGGCAATCATCACTGATATCTGAGGGATTTTGGAGAAAAGAGGCAACAAGCTGGCTAAGAGGAGGGCGACAGTAAGATATTAGTAGTTTAGCTTAGAAACAACTGAAGTTAGACCATGAAATACAACCATCTAAAAGACAGAAGGTTGCAAATTCCCCTGGAAATGAAGCGTCTACAGGGACACAGTGTTAGAATTAGCCAGGTACCAAAGTTGGTGTGTAAAACTGAGTAACAAGCAGCACATCCAACAGGAAATTTGTCTGTGGGAAGTTAAATACGGAGCAGTAGCAATCCCACTGATCCGCACTGCATTTTCAACAGATCCTACCAAACACTGAATGCTCCCTTACTTAGAAGGGCTTGAACTGCAAAACTATTTAACCTATTTCTGGATTCTCTTGCAAAAATAATCTGCAGGTCAAATGAAAAACAAGAAAATGACAAGACACTCATGAGACATCAGCACTTACAGAACTAAGATTAAAAGCTGAAACCTTTAAAAACTTCTGTTGACCCTTCGTTTTGAAGCTGTTGTTTAAGCACACACACATTTGCTGCGCGCACACAGCATGGAAAACCTATACAGTATGCTAGCAGCAAGGCAAAACAGCAGCACCACTGTCAACTTCGGCATTCTGTACAGTAGCTGCAATTTTCTTTTGCTTCTCCACAAAGTTTAATCTTTTGCCCTTATCAGATGCACCATACCCTAATGGATTATGCTATTATACACTATAAAGAGAAAAAATGCTTTTAACGTGTTTTTCCCCAATTATTTATGGAAGAATGTTTTCAGAGACAGACGTTTCATAAGGAAAGAAAGTTTGTGGGTTATGTATGTCTTAAGTGGAAAGTGGCAATGTTCTGCACAGAAATCATCACCTTAAACGCTTTTGAGAGCCTGGTATACCAGACAGAATAGCTGAATGACCGAATAACATGTTTTTCCTTCAAAATGCAATTTGATATTAAAATAAAAAACTCCCCTACAGTTTCACAATGTATTAAAAGATCTCTGTGGGAAAGAAAGTTAGTTTACAGACGCAAAGGCAACAGAAGTGAGCAAACCATCTTGCCAAAATCGTTTTATTAACTAGTCCACTACATTATCTTTCAAACTATAGAGATTCAAAGCAACACCTTAACCAAAACACACTTCTGCAGTATTAATAGTTACTTAAATTTTAGTTACATTCAGCCAAGAATGTAAGCGCAGTGCATAGAACAGATGCATACCTTGACCAGTTACAAAGCACATAAAACCACAGCTAAGCTCCAAAAAAAGACCTCTTTAAAAACAAAAAAAGCGTAGCCCCACACTCTGCATCAAAGCTTCCTGGATTTTTTTCATGCCTTCTAACCCAAAGTTTCACACTTCACATGTATCCTGCAGTGCCCCCCTTGTGTAAGCCCTTACACCACCTCAATCCTTACTTCGATCTCTTCTGCTTCTCTGGAATCCAAGCTGGGAATCCTTGTTCAGCCCCATGCCCCACACCTTGGTGATGTCTGTGGTAGTAGAGGACAGCAGTGTGAATCCATAACCGCAGGCAGCAGAGGATATCTTTGGAAAACAAACAAAAATCACACCATTCAGTTATAAAATGTGGCTTAGAAAAAACAAGTTTCACCCCACGCTATTTGTTCATCAGCATTTCCCCTTCATCAAGCTACATGCAAACATGGCCCAAATTCATCGTGCATATGGTCTTTGCAAAAACAATCAGAAACACCCTTCAGTGATAAGCACAACGGTATAAAGTTTTGCTTTTGTGTGCATACATCTTTATTTTTGCATTATTTTGGACCCATTCAAACACAACAGAAAGACTTATTTGCTGACCTGCAGCAGCAGTAGATTAAAAAAAAACCTCAAAGAACAGAACCAAAGAAAATAACCCACAAAGCAATATTAGGGGAATAACATTGCCCCATTTTAGTCACTTTTTGCCACCCAAAAGCCCAGTATAACAGCTCTGACCTTCGTGGAATCAGACAGCACAGCATTATGTTTGAAACATGCAGACAAGAGAATAACATGGTTTTCAACAAGAGCTTCCAATTCAATCGGGGTGAAAGCAGCCGTGAAAGCCACTGAACATAAAGCCCTATTTCTCTGATAAATGTTTTTCACATTCTTACTCTCTTATGCCTCTGACAAGAGAATATAGATGTGTATGTATATACATATATATTCCAAATTGCCTGCTACTGTAGTTATACCAAAAATCATCCCGATGAATACTACTACATCAATACAAAAAACCTATCACAGCAAAGTCTTTAAATCAGATTACTTAACGCGTTTCAAAGCCGAGGGAAGAAACCTGCCCAGGTTAACCGGCAGGGGCAGGGGAGGAGCACTGCCCTGTGAGAAGCCAGGCTATCCTTGGCCCGCCGGGATAAAACAGCCGCCCACCTTCTCCTCCGTTTCCAGCCGGTAGGGCGTGGGTTGGATCCGCCGCGGCTTCTTCCAGCCCACGTCTGGCTTTACGAAGCTGGGGACGCCCAGGGCGCCCGAGTAGCAGAAGCCCCAGACGAAGACGCGGTCCTTCCTCTTGGCCGCCTTCCCCACGTACTGGAAGACCGGGGCGGCCTCCTCGGCCTCCCGCAGCTGGCGGGTGCTCCGCGGGCCCGCCGCTTTGGCCAGGCCCCTGCGGAAGCCCAGGGCCGCCGCCCACCGCGCTCCCCTCAGCGCCATCGCCGCCGCCCCGCGCCCCTCAGGCCGCCGCCATCTTGCCGACCTCTCACCTGCGACCCCGCGCGGCGGCGCACCGCCTCGCTGCCCCCTGCGCGCATGCGCCCGGCCGCGGACGTCTTCTCTTAAAGGGGCTACGCCGGCATAGCTGCCGGTGGGGTCCACTCAGTCCCAGTCCCAGTCCCAGTCCCAGTCCCA
>VWZL01001295.1:78831-168977 GCA_013396915.1 Stercorarius parasiticus | reverse complement strand
TATTTAAAAGCCGGGCAGACGTGGTGCTGACGGACATGGGTTAAGTGGTAACTTGGCCGTGCTGGGTTAACGGGGCACTTGATCTTAAAGGTGCCTTCCAACCAAAACGATTCTATGATTCTATACCCAAACCCAGACTCGGACCCAAACCTAGTCCCACACCCAGAACCGGACCCAGACGCAAACCCAGACCCAAACCCAACCCCAGGCTCAAGCTCAGACCCAGATCCAGAGCTAGTCCCCAGCCTGAACCCGGACCCACCTGGCGTGGAGGTGGCAGGGCTGTGGTGGCACCCAAGTACAGCCCTCGCACCACGCTCCCTGTTGAAAAGCAGCCCTGTCTCAGAGGTGCTGGCCATCCTGTGATGGCCACTGCCTGTGCTGTGATGGCCATCGGCCATGCTGTGATGGCCACTGGCCATACTGTGATGGCTGCCAGCCTCCCAAGATGGTGGCCCTCTGCAAGGCAGCAGGAGGAACCAGCATCCGCAGCCTTGGGGAGCCACTTGCCCATAATACCCTGTCAGCCCCATGGGCTCTGGGCCGCCTGCCCCGCGCCCCTCACACCCTACCGCCATTTGGGGTCCCCACCTCACCTCATGGCTCCTACCCCACCCCAGGGAACACCATCTCCCCACACCCTGGCCCTCACTTTCCACTAGAGTCAGCAATGCAGCCACCTTCCAGGAGGAAGCCGCCGTCCTTTCATCCCCCAACCAAATTTCCTCCCTGCCAGCATCTTTCGCAAGACACCCTTGCTCAATCCCCTGCCAGGGAGAAACGCCTTTCCTGCTGCCATGCCATTCCCTGGTGTCTGCATTGACCAGTTGTCCAGGCAGACGTTGAAATATGTCTATAAAGTGTCTCTCCTTTATTGCTGAAAAACGCAAAATCACTAAAAATACAAATAGGGGATAAAAGGGGGTCTAGTGGCTAGGGGTCCCCAGTGGTTGTGGAGGCCTCAGCCCCCCAGGAGCTGGTGGAACGGGGCTGGGCCCCTCCTCATGGTGCCATTACGACATCTTGGGCTTGCCGTGCCGGTGGATGAAGATGGGTGCTGGGATGTGCTGATCCGGCCAGCAGCCCCTGGGGCCTGCGGTGGCTGCCAGAGCCACCTGGATCCCCCAGTCTGGCTCTGAACCCTGGCTGCGCAGGAGCCGGTGGAGATAAATATCAGCTGGATGGTGTGGGGACAGAGGGCTTACAGGATCTTTCTCCGGGTGCTCTCAGTACAGCGGTTCAGGATGAGGTCTTTGCTGGGACGGGGAGGAACAGCAGGTTGAGCCTTGGGCTTGTTCTCCTCTCGCTCGTTTTTCTCAACTGTGGATAAAGCAGACGTACAGATGGGTCAGACCACCCAACACCTTCATGTGAACATTCAAAAGCTTCCTATGTAATGGCCACCAAAGCTCCCGCCTCTCCTCCTGTCTCAGCCGCATGTGATGGTCTTCCCAGAGGTTGGGGTGGTGGGATAAGCCCACTGGTGCCCGGCTGGGAGCTCTGCTCAGGTGGGAGCCCACCTCTAGGTTTACAAAAGGAGCTGCTCTCCCTTGGGAAGGTCATGGGTCCTGCACAGGGATTACTAGATCTAAAGTGTCTACCTCAATAGCAGCCTCCTGCTTCAAGTAACACTTCCCTCTAGTTCTTTGCTGACAGCTAGCGTACATGATAATGATAATGGTAATGGTAACAGCAGCACAGGTGAGGTTAGGTGCACAGAAGAAAGCACAGGCCCTAAATGTGGGCTGACCTTCCACCAGGACCATATTCTGCTCCTTCTCTCTCAGGCCTATAACCAGAGGTAAGAAACCCCTGTGAAAAGAAACATCTCCCTGCACATGCTTTCCCCATAAGAAAAGGGTGGACAGGCCAGGTGTGACCTCCATGTGCTGTCCTGTTCCAAGAACCAGCGTTGGAAGGCACGGACTGTGCCTGCAGGACTTCAGACCATGTCTAGGGCAAACGCTCTGCTGAGACTTACTGATGACATTGGCCTTGTTCTGGAATTTTTCCTTCATGTTCCTCCGGCTCTGCAGGTACCTCTTGCTGTTCCTCCTGTAGGTCTCCTGGCTGATCTGCTTCCGGCCCTGCTTGTGGATGCTCTTTGCATTTCGGATGGTGGATCTGCAGTGAGTCAGAAGCAAAACTTTCAGTTTCCATGATGGCAGCTCTCACGCCTCGCACTTTCTCACCGAGGATTTCCCCAGCCCTGCCTGTGACGGACCTGCTGCAGCTGGACCCCACACTTCCTCCTCTGCCTCACCCAAACCCCAATATCTGCGTTGTAGTTTTGCCCGGTGGAAGGCAGCAGGTGGATGCCAGCCCTCGAGGGCAGCTGTAGGTGGGATGTGACGTACGGTGTGTTAGGGGGCAGCTGGAGCAGTGCTTTGGAAGCAAATACTGAAGGGTGAAGCCTGAGCACAAGCCTGGAAAGCGATGATGGAAATGGCAAGGTAGATGGGCATAAAGCTGGAAGGACGAGATGGGCATGAGGTTTATCCAAGAGAGTTCAAGCAAGCCCTGGAAATGATCTATAGCTCTTGGACAGATGGACATACAGCATCTGTACTGGCTGCAACACTGAGAACCCTGGTGTGGTGTTTGGTGTGGCTCCCTCGTGCCCAAGGATCAGTCCCCTGGGCCAGGGGAACACAGTGTGGGGTACGTGCCAGTGTGCACATGGACATGCGGTGTGGAACCCACAGCAGAGAAACTGCTGAGAGAAGTGAAAGGCTGAGCAGCCTGGGGCTGTGCGGTGGTATGCTGCCACAGGGGAACCCCCAGCATCGGGGACTGTCCCCAGGCAGGCAGATGGAGGGGCCACCGCTTTGTTTTCATTACCAGGGCACGGGCAACGTGGCTCCTGACATCCATCCCACGGCATCATCCTCCTGCTCTGCTCAAGGCAATGGTCCCTTGCTGTGCCCATCCGCCTTCAGCCTCTCGCTGGTTTGAGCACATATCCATCTCAAAGCAAAGCTCTCGCCCACAACAGCAGGTCACCACCTTTGCAACAGGGCTCAGCCTAAGGACTGCATCCACCATGGTGGGGCAAGTCACTGTCCTTGAAATAGGCCACCTCAGCTCCCCCAAGGGTATCAGTAGGCATCATGGCGCTCAAGTAGGCAGATTTGGGCCATTTTACACCCTCACACTCAATCTGTGCTCCAGCAGAGATGGATTTTGAGAGATTTTATAGCAAGGCTGCCGTGTTTTCTTGTAGGGAAGAAAAGATAGCGGCAAGCTCTGCCCTTCCTAGCAGTTTTCTTTGCATCAGAATTAATGAGTTATTATTGCTTTTTATCTTTTTAATCAAAATAAAATCCTTTCCATTAGATCAAATCCTCCCATCAGATTAGGCCGTTTGGCAGCTCTGATTAGTCAAATCTCTCCTCGCTTCTCAAAGATTCAGTGGATGCACTTAGGAAATAAGAAAAAGGCCAATTTGAAAATTAAATTAGATTAGCCCAGAAAAGAAACTTTGCAGAAGGACAAGGAGAATTATGCCTGGCTGGAGGACCTGCCGGAGCAAGGACCCTGCAGCCCTGCGTCAGAAATGCTGGGGTGCCTCTCCACCCGTGGAAGTCAGGGAGCACAGAGCTATTTTTGCTGCAGCCCTGCAGGATCTGCCTCCTGGTCTAGCTTTGCCCTGCTCACATCCCTCCTGGGCAGTTCCTCATTGCCAGGGCGAGCAAGGGACAGTACAAACCACTGTCTGGTTTCATTTCACCGACCTCGAGGAAGAGCCTTAGTCCTCCTCCCCCACTGCCCGGGGCTTCTCCTACCTCCGTGGAGGAGCGCTGCGGTTCCTGAGCTCACTCTTCATGGAGGTGTTTGCCTCCCCGGCTTTCTGCAGGTACATGGAGGGGTAATAACCCGTGGTTTCATCCTTCCTGCAGTGCAACACAAAGCAACATCGCTTGCAGTCTTGGCTCTGCAACCACCACCTCCTCCCCCCTGTCCTCAGTAAGATTGCTGGTACTGGGTGGGCTACTCATATTGCTTGCAGTGATGGGGGCTTCAACTGTCCCCCCAGCTTATGTGCCTGGGGCTCTCCCTGAAATTGTGGCTTGAGTCACAAAAGCAAGTAGGCAGCAGACAGAGCAGTCGCTCACAGCTTTCAGGGTCTGACTACCTCATATTATCTCCCCTGGGGTTTTTCTGGGCTCCTAAAACATCGCTCAGGGCCTCCTGCCAGACACCCTGCTGCTGTGCGCTCAAGAAACACTCCCTGGTCCCTTTCCCGTGCCCCCCTCCAGCCCAGCACACCTGCAAACACCAGGAGATCTTCTCAGCACTGCTCGCCTGGGCACAGGCTGGGGCAGCAGGACCCCCAGGGTTTGCAGCCACGTCGTGTCCTGCTGCGAATGCGCAATCTGTGACTCTCCAGAGCACGAACGCAGTTGGGGTTCCCCTTAGGGAAAGCCCGAGTTTGCATGGCAGCCCAGGGCTGGCACGAAAGCTGAGGTTTTGCAAAGTGAAATGTGCCAAATACTTAGGGGCAGGCAAAATAACAGATACTTTTTTTTCCATCTGCCTCCTTCTTGGATACCTCTGAAGCCCCCAGCAGAGGAAGCCCCAGCTGCAATGTTGAACATTCGCAGCCCTGCAAAAGGAAGTGCTGGGCAGCGGCACCAAATGGTCCGTGGCTTTCACAGCCCCGATGCGGAGAACTGCTGGTTCCCTTCCCTCCGCCCAAATCCCGCTTGCCTGGTCAGTCCTTGGCATCTCTCACCTGATGACCCACCAGCCATCAAGGAGCTTGTGGATCACTTCGATGGTATCACCCTCCTTGAGGGTCAGCTCGTCCTCCTCCACGGCTGTGTAGCTTTTCTGGACAATGTATTGCTCACCTGCACACAAAATTGGGACAGCGGGTTGTATGGAACCACCCCAGGGATGGGGCTCAGCCTCTCCAGCCACTGAGGAGAGGAGGCACCAGAGCATCTGCCCTACATTTCAGCCAAGTCCCAGGGTGTTCAGGTTTGGATTCAGACTTCCCCCAGCCTTGTCAGTGCCTGTGGCTCATCCCAGCCCCTCCGGCACCTCTCCAGGAGAAAGCTGGTGAAAGCCAGCAGTGGAAGCACTCCTATCTCTGCTGAAGAGCATGTTTATAATTTGGGTGATTAAATGAGGAAGAAGGAAGTGTTGTGCTAATAGAGTCTGTTGCAGCGTTTTGAAAACCACAAAGATGAAGCTCGGAGAAAAAGCTGCACAAATCTGCAGGATCCTTTCTCTGCTCCGTGCGATAAGGCCCTGCTGTCACGGTGGGGTGATGTGAAAGGCTGATAAAGAGAACCAGAAGCCAAGCATGAGGGAAGGTCTGCGCCTTGGTTCAGACGCTGCACCGTGCTCCTTTGCCAACCCAGCAACTCAGCATTCACCCAGCTAGCTCAGGACGGCCACTGGCTGAAGATGTGCATCTGTGACCAGGCAAAACATGGATCTAATGCTGAGTTGCAGGTCACGGGAAGCCACAGAGGTTGAGAGTAAGGCACTGAACCATGAGATTTATCCCTCCTGGCAGCTCCTACAGCAACATCTCCCTGCCCAGTGGTCCTGCTCAGCGTGGACTGCCCGATGGGGGCCTTGCAATGACCCATCCCAGCGGGGAGCTGCGGCAGGCTGTGCTCTGGTGCGCACCCTGGTTACCCCAGCATTTTACCTGCATAGTTGGGCTCCTGCTCTTCAGACTCATCAGGACCATCCATGGGCTCCAGATAGGCGGCTGGCACCCAGCCCCGTTTGTTCTTCAACTGGCAAAACCACCAGCCTGCAAGGAAAGCAGCCATGGGCAAGAGCAGAGGGTGTCGTGGGGGCACCACGGGTCTGTCCCCAGCTGGGGCAGGCACAAGCATCCACATGGCCTGGACGGAAGGGATGGCGCCAGGGCTTGTTTCTGTTTATATGGTGCAACCAGCAAGCTTGGCCAGTTCATCCTGTTTCCTCCTGGCCAGGAAACCTCACAGGCTGAGGCAAGCAGGGAGCTTGCAGGGTTTTCTAGGATTGCCCCACACCCTCCCTGGCCAAAACCAGCTGTCATGTGGCTCCATGTGAATGTGAAACATGTGCCGGGGGACAGGAAGTGCCAAGAGGTTCAGTGCTGCTGTTGCATTTGCTCTGAGCCTCTGCTCCCCAACAGGAGACCCTGATGCAACCGCCTACCCTTTAACCTACGCACCGGTGTAACTAACTCGCATGCTGTGTTTGGACGGGAGGTGCAAGGGCAGCCTCTGACTCTGATGAACTGGTGACCAGGAGGGGGCTGGCCCTTGGAGGCTCTTCAGAGGGATGGACACATACCGCTTTCGCTCTTCTCCACGACATCCACCATGTCCCCAGCTTGTAGAGCCATCTCAGACCTGGAGCTCTTCTCATAGTTGGCGATGGCTCGGTATGTTTGCAGGACAATGGGGCCTGTGATGTCTGCGTGGGAGAAGTGAGAGACGTTCCCTCTCCTGGCCCCCGCGACACAAATACCCTATTTCAGGCAGCCCAGGACAGCACAGAGCGCTCTCCCAGCCTCTTCTGGTCCCAAACCAGCTGGATCCCAGGGCAGGGACTCATTCACCCCAAGGCTGTGTTTCCTCCCAGCTGAAGCTCTGGCACAGAGACTGTGCTCTCAGTCAGAGCATCTGCCATGGGATGGCTGTCCCTCTCCCCCCGGGATTTGCTGCCGCAGAGCGGAGCCACTTACACCCTTCTGAGGCATCTTACCAGCAGAGTTTTTCTTGGCATCCTTTGGCAGGAGGAAAACCTCGGGCTTCTTGATCCTAGATGGGTCAGAGCAAAGGCAGCTCAATGCTGACCACCCCTCACCGCTGGCAGCGGTGCCCTCCCTGTGGGCTGCTGCCAGCGCACGGGGCTGGGGACACAGAATTTCCCCCAAAATGGGCGGCTGGACTCACTGGCTGTCCGTGATTGGGTTTGTGTCATCAGGACGGACCTTGAAGAAGTTGACCACGTGCAGGCACCGAGAGATCTTGTGGGGCAGGTTGACCAATGCATAGCAGTACTCGGCCAGTGTGCCCTGCCTGCTCTGGGTCGAGCGCTGCCCATCAAACCACTTCGGGGCTAGGGGAGAGGGGAAAGGACGCAGAAAAAGCAGTCAGAGCACCCTCGGTTTATGACTTTCCCAAGCAGGCTGCTCCGAATTATTAATTTTGCCCTGAAAACAAGTGGATTTGTCCCCAGGGTGCTGCATGGTGCCCATAAGGTGAGAGCTCTGTGGGAGCGTGGCCCCGTCTCCTCCCTCCCTGCTCCAGCCACGGCCTTGGCAGGCGCCAGGGGGGCCATGCACGGTGCTTGAAAAGCTGGGGAGAAGCCGACCGCAGGGCCACGGCTGTTTTGAAGATAAAGTGCGGCAGCCATGGGTTCCTCGTTATGGCAGAGCAGCTGGGGAGGCGAGCGTGGTGCGGTGCCCAGCCTGGGTGCCATAGGCAGTGCCAGGGAGAGCTCTGTGCAGCTGGACTCGTCCCCTACAGCCCACGGACCATTTCACAGCTTGTGCAAGCCCAGAAAAGACCCCATTTGACCCCATTTCAGTTACAGGATAACCCCCGCATGCGTGCAGCAGACTAAGCCCGGCTGCTGGGCTGTAAATACATCAGCTGCACCGGGGCACAAGGAGGGGCTCAGGGGACCAGCCTGCGGCCAGGGGAGATGTGCAAGTCCCTCGTCGCACTGGCCACAGCACATATCCTGCAGCAGCCACTCTTCACCCCAGGGCCTCAAAATGCTGCTGGCAGCCTGGGCTCACAGCAGTAATTGAACCCTGCGTTGGGCGCATGTGTGCAGCCAGTGACACCCCCGCACCCCCTGCAGCAGTCCGACACCCGCCTCCTCCTCGGTGCTTTCAGTTCCCCACACAGGACGAGGACACTCTGAACAGCCCCAGCATGGCGGCGGCAGTGCGTGGGGAGGGTCCCGGCACGAGGGTGTTAGTCTCGCCCCGAGGGGACCCCTCCAAGACGTGGCACCCGCACTGCTGCGTGGTGCAAGTTTCTTCCACAACCCGCAGCCATTTCTCATGCTCCCTCCTGCCTCCTTTAAAGCCGGAAATTAAATAAAAAGGGGAATTTTGCTGACCTGCACCTTGCCTGGGGACAAACCGTCAGCTCTGTACATGGGCAGTTCATTCCCTGTCATTGAAGACATATTGCATTGCTTCCTCTTACAAAATATCCGTGTTGCCATAAGGGCACTAAAACCAATCCCAGTGATGGTGTCACCGAAGGAGGGGTCAGCTCAGCTCCGGGTGCCCAAAACCAGACCCTTTGCACCAGCCAGGGGTTACAGCCCATGAGGCGGGACGTGTCTCTCCTTCGGGGATGAAGGACGGGGTCTGTGGGGCTGGTGAGTGTTGCAAGAAAGAGACACCACTGCTCAGACCTTTCTGGGGCTTTGATTTCAAGCCCAGTGAGCAGGAACAGAAATTGCATCAAGCACCTGCGCCGGAGACAGCCGGCAGAGCCGACCCGCCAGGGAATTTCCCAACCAGCTGCAATTTCTCTTTCACCGCTCCAGCCCCGCCACCTGCCCCTCACCTGGTAAGTGTGGGATGATCCTGTTCTCCGTGTTGATGTCACCGGATTCAATGGGGAACATCTCCTTCAGTGCTTTCTGCGGAGCAGAGCCAGGCACGGCCGTGAGGATGGCACTGGGGGACCCCCATGTGGCACCCACCCCCTTGCCTGTGGCTTGCCCTCCTTCCTGGTGCTCGACCCAGACACTGGCACGTGCTGGTTGGACCCCACGCCTCGACACTGGGAGGAATCTGCCGGGAGAGCACAGAGCCAATGGCTCCTGCTTCAAGGGGCAAAGGAGATTGGAGCACTGGGACCCAGGAGCCTCTGTGGAGCCAGGTTTGTTTTGGGCAATTTCAGCTGGAATTTGCCCTTCTCTTTTTCCCCCACCCTGAGCCCCGGTGCACTGAGCTGGGGGCCGGTGCTTGCCCTGGGATGACTCACGTGGAACTCATATATCTCAGTAAACCGGCGGTAGACGAGCTTTTCGGAGAGGTCGTTCCACTTCACCAGGAACATGTAGACCTGAGGGGCAAAGCAGAGGTGCTGCAGATCTGCGGGCGAGCCGGACCCCCAACCCCACTGCGGCTGAAGCCCCTGGGGAGCCCCGTGGATGCTTCCGTTTCAGATAAACTGCAGGTTTTTTCTTCCACCACCCCAGTGGGAGTAACTCTGCCCAGCTGTGAGCGAGCTGGGCGCTAGGGAAGCTCAGCAGGGATGGAAAGGGGACGGAAACATGCAGACAGGTGGGAATCAAAGAGGGAAAGCCCTTTCCAAGCCTGCAAAGTAACCAACGGCTTGCAAAGAAGGTGCCCAAAATCTTGTGTGTTCAGGACATTTTAGCCTCCGGCTGCCTCCATCTCATGCCATGAGCCATGACCTCCCAAAAAAAGGATGGTCTTAAGCCCTCAGTCACATTCATCTAAAGAAATTTGCTGGCCAGGCTTTTTTACTGTGGCCAGTCCTCGCTACTCAGCTCATTGGAAGATCGCTGCATACTCACATAGTGCTGGCTGGGGAAAAACCTTTTCTCGTAGCCCAGCAGCTCGATGTGCCGGATGAAGGCATCCCCCATAGCTGTTCCAGCTGCGGCGTCCTGCTCCAGCCCAGGCTCCTGCCCCTCCGGGTGTCTCGGCGTCCTTTCCTCCCCTCTGCCTCCGCAGAGCTCCGCTTCGCTGTTAAAGCCCCTGGGAAAGCGGAAGCCACGCTGCAATCACACCCGTAATTGTTTACCCGCTGTGGTTTATATTGAGTCGGTGTTTCCCGTGGGGAGTCTCCAGTCCGGCCCCTGCAGGGGCTGCGGCGCTGGGGGGGAGGCGGGTAGCGGGGAGGCCTCGGGGATGCCCTGGAGGCACCTCTGAAATCGAAGGACAGTGAAGGTCCAGGGCCAGGCTCACTGCTCCGATAGCCAAGTGGCTGCTCCGACCACTGAGGCTGCCTGTGATGGCACGGGGTGCTGCAGCACCCGTTTCGCAGAGGGTCAAGGACAAAGTGCCTTGGCAATGGCAACCAGAGGAGTCTTCACCCTCTTGAGCAGAGCTGGGTGGGCTGAATGAAGCACGTAATGTGCTCCCCGAGCCCAGGCATGGCAGCACCATCCTCTGCATGGCTGGGAGACTGTCCTGCACTCCCAGGGCAGGTGGGGAAGCTGGGGACACAGCACAGGTAGGATGGGGCAGCCACCAGCTCCGTATGTAAGAGCTCCTGCCCTTGCATCACCATTTCCTTTCAGTCACCTGCAGCTTCCCCAAAATCTGCCACCAAAAGCAGCCTGAGGACCCAAGCCAGCCCCAGCGCCGCAGCTCCGCTCCCTGCCTTACCCAGGCACAGGGTTGTGTGGGAGCAGCAGCCATGGGTGACCCCATGGGGAAAGCCCAGGGTGGGCTGGAGATGGACCCTGCCTCCCTGTGGGAGAGCGGGAGGGATCCTTGCAAAGCCCCTCTGCAATGTCAGCGCACCGGCATCCTCCTCCTCTGCCCCCAGCTCTGGGCAGCAAGGCCTGAAGGGACGTGAGGGCTGTGGGCGTCAATCCCACACTACTCGCAGGCAAAGGTGCACCTGGGAGCACTTTTGTCCCCAGCAAGGGTGCCAGTGCCGGGCTGTCCCCTGACAGAGCCAGGACCTGCTCTCCGTGGGATGCTCGGGAGGAGCCGTCCGTGAGCCCTCAGCCCCATCCCCGACTCCCTCCGCAACACCCCCTGCGACCGCCCGAGCGCGGTGCGGGGGTGCCCCGGGCAGCCCAACACCTTACTGGGAGTGGAGGTGTCTTGGTCAGAGAGGCAGCACTTGTGTCCCCGTTCCCGGCAGGCAGCACCCCCAAACCACCAGCGGAGCTACCACAGGCTCTCCCCACCCACCAGCAACAGCAAACCGTGGTACAGGGTCAGCCCTTTATTAGCTGTAAAGCCAAGAGCTTGCTCTGGCTGCATTCAAAAAATCAAATACTAAGCATAGCTTTCTCCCTGAATCTCAAGCACGGTGCTTTGCAGGTGCCGAGATCAAAAACATAGTAATTTAAATTTGTTTTCTTATTATTTTACCACGGGGAACTTCCCTATATGCAAGGCAAAATTATACAACCAGTAATATTAAAAAAAGATACCTCCAGGGTTGTTCGGATTCTGCTCTGTTAATAGCCGGGTCACTGCTTCTTCTGCAGAACCCCACAAACTTTGTCATTTTTTGCTAAATTTTATAATTAGCAATTATAAAATAATAAAAAGCTGATTTTATAATTACAATTGTTTGTGCTAAACTTAAAGCTGCTTTACAGACAGCTCATTGCTGGAAACCACTTAATTCACATGTTTCTTCCCGTTTCCTCATTCCTCATCTTGTGATGGGAGAAACAAAACGGAGCCCGTAGCTCTTACTGCTGGCCATGGGGTAGCTCACGGTGATGCAACCTGTAACTCAGCATTATACACCGCTTAGTGTTTCCACTGGTCCCACAGTTATTAGATGGCAAGAAGCATAAATTTAGAAGAAAATTCTTGGAAGAGTAATGACCCACCCGACACGCAAGCTGAGTTTATGGAATTCAGGAGCTGATTCATGTTTTAGGAAACAAGGCTGACATCTGAATGCAGGATTGGATTTTTGAGAGAGACGGAGAACTTCCACTGGCCTTCAGACCCAGAGATGGCAGCAGGGCTTTGCAGCAACACACCGCTGCTTTGGAGTGAGAGTGGCACATTCGGGACTTACGGTGACAGATTCCCATCAAGGTTATTGAAGAGGAAGCGCTGGAGAGTTAGAGCTTCTTGGGCAAACGGGCTATCCTCTTTTCTGTAGTCCTCCACCCAAAACTAGTACCAAAACCTCCTAGAAATTAAAAGCTGAAGAAAGGAATGCCACCCTAATTTTGTTCAAAATGTAATTTTTTCGGTAGTCTAAATTTAAGCTTAATTCAATCCAGAGCCAAGGGAGGCCTTGCCTGTGTCACCGAGGGCAAACTGCTGCGTGTGAACAGCACTACGTGCTCAAACAGCCGTTGCAAAATCACAAGAACGAAAGCCTGCCCTCTTCCTTAGCAGCCTGTCGCTGACAGGACAGCTAGGAAAAGAAAGGAAGGAGAAAGGTTTCAAGTTTTGTATGAGGCCAACTTCAAATCCCAAGGGAAAAACACTGGCCGGCAGCTGCACAAGAGGTGCTGGACCTCACCTGACATCTAGTGGTAACCGCTGCGAGAAGAGCCGGGGTGCCAGACCCCAGGAACACCCGGGATCCCCCACTGCTGCCATCCAAAATCCCTACTCAAGAGAAAGGAACCAGCCCAAGGCGCAGGATGGGCGTTTGAAGTTCAGCAACACACGGGGAATAGACACCGGTCTGCTGCTTCATCACCACAAAGCTGCTCTGCTGGAACAAAAAAGTATTCAGAGCTCTGGTAAGTTGTTGCAATTTCATTTATTTACTTGTTTATTAGTACAACAAGGCTTTTTAGGGCATTCTCACTAAATACCCCAAGAGTGGCACATCTCATTTATTACTAGTTCGGAAGTGAGTGAGATTTTCATACATGATCAACATCTTAAAAGTCTGCTACCTGTTAGGCCTATATAGAGATAGATAAATTTTTTAATATAAAATTGGTATTTGGAAGGTATAAATATCGGTGCAATTATTTTGTCAGTTTAATTTCTCTCTACTGGCTATAACTCAAGATGTCTAAGACTAAAAAGAGACTTCAGCACTGAAGGCCGACGCAGCCACCAGCACTCCTGCCAGCCCAGCAGCGGGACGGACACAACGCACACCATCCCCAGTCCTTCCAGTAAAAACCACTGCCTCTGCTTTCACTTCGTTTTTCTTTCCGCTCCTGCACGCAAAGTGCACGATACATCCGCAGGATGTTCACACTCTGCTGGTATAAACTGGACTGGAATTACTTATTTTCACAGTTCTTTTCCTCTGATGCCTCACCCTCACTTTGAGCGAGCGCTAACGACTCCATCAGCAATATACAGCCTCGCTGGGCAGGCAGCTGTGCAAAAAGGGCCTCCTAAAGATAGCTGAGGGCGAAGAAGGGATTGACCATCCTTCTGCTTTTTCAAAAGGGGAAGTCGAGAGCTGGCTGAAAACCCACGGAAGGCTGCATTAAGTCATTTCCCCATTCTAAATATTCCTAGCAGCAATCGCGAAACTGGCCGTTGCCCTGATAACAACCTATTTATGGAGGTACGTTAACTGAGCACGTCTATTAAAGGAATCAGCAGTGAAATACGTCAGTGGTTATGATTTGGCGCAGGCCCCATACAGCTGAGAGTTAACAGGTAAGTAAAGTGACGGGGCTCGTTCCCATGGGACTGGGACAGGGGCTGTTGGCCGAGGCAGGAAGGCAGCACTGCATCGGTCACCACCCGTGTCCATCTGGAGAGCTGGAAGGTACAACTGGGACGAGAGTTTTCAAAATGACTCGGTGTGGAGCTAACCCTGCTGCTACTGACATCAAGAGCACAAGGTCCCAATATTTAAGCGGGAGCACCTAGAACTGCACGGAGCTATTGTGAGAACGCAAACACACGTCCTACCGCCCTCCCCTGCCTCCAGAATGAGAGACCATGCGCTGCTCTCAATTCCTCTGCTGAATTTCAAGCTGCTCCCAAGGAACAGACGCTGTATTCAACTGAATTGAAGGCTTCAAAATTTTCCTTGAAGATACAACAACCTCACCCACCCGGAGCTGGATTTCTGCCTGAAGGAACTTACTTCCTTTGCTGGAATGAGTAACTATGCTACAGCACGTTCCACCTGCCTACAGAATTACCTCTAGAACTTAATTTGTTGCAAAACATGTAAACATATACTGCATGGACAGTCATGAAAACCATCAGAAAAGTCTTTATTTCTTAATCGGGGAATAAGGTTTACCATTTGTGCATAACGCAGTCATCCCAAACTCATGCCAATAAAAGAGAAACCTTTACAATCACCTGTATCTTCTCTATAGAGATTAGCATATAGCCAGAACTTTACATCTCTTACTGTTTATGAAACTTAAAAAAAAACAAACGCGTACATGAGTCTCTTACATCATGTGGGGCGTAACCAGGACTAGAAAGGACTTAACTTTTGACATGGTAGGACTTAGAGCAGCTCGTAGCATACGTTCCGTAACTAGTTCTAGATGAAGGGAAGAAAAGCGCTCTCAGAGGTCCATGCGAGTTTTGCCTACGTTAGGACTGCAAGACCAGGCCCACCGTATATAAACCACGTGATATTCTGATAAAACATGCACTTACTACTTGGAATTAACGGAACAAACTATAACAGGGTTTAATTGAATTTGGTTCCTAAGCCACACACTGAAATACTGACCAGTCCATCTCATTAACATGTACTAACGGTCAAGTGAACCAGTTTATCTTTTATTTATGAAAAACATATGAATTGTGATAGATATCATAGGAAAAATTAGTTCAAATATACAGATACTATTGTCCAATAAGCCATTAAACGAGTAAGAACCAAAAATTAATGATTCCCCCCCAAGTAAAACTAACAAACTGAACTACCTGCAGGAATTTTTCTTCATTACAAAAGCTGAGATGCATTCAGGTACAGTGAAATTCAGCTTTATCGGGAAATGCGGAGAGCCTCTGTTAAGTCTCTGTTGATTTTAATCCCTGTCATCTCCCCAGCATTGCTGCATCAAATTTAGTCCTTGTAACATATTCCGAAGTAAAACCAGCCATTCCAAACCTACAGTCATTCTTTGCTTTAAGTCAATTCACAGAACTGCTGAAAAAGTAGACATTTCTATCTAAAAGTACAAAAAGGATTTGTATAGAAGGTACTTCTCTTATACAGTTATATTACACAGGTCAAGACAGTCCCGGCAGGCTCTTCTCAGAACTGGAAGCTTCTGACTAGGTAAAAAAAATTACAAAAAGTGAGTTAGTTTCACTGTAAGTCTGTATTTTCTTACAAATATGAGTAGTTTGTGTTACCTTTTCGAGCTCTCTAGGCCTAGATTCAGAAAGCACGCAGAAGCGGAATATTTCTCTCAATAAATATGAGATTAAATGTGTGGTGGGGTGGTGTCTTTAAGAATTTAGATTGAATATTTGCTTTAGTATAAATTCAGTGGATGGCCTAAAGCATCCAAAAATCCAAACCGCTGCAGCACCAAATTGCGCAGCCATTGCTCAGACAAAATTCCCGTGACCTTCAATGGACAAGTGACGTGGATTTTTGTGCCTCCATTGGGTAAAGCGCTTCCCACGACAAATCCAGTTTTTCTTTGGTTTATTTTCTCCTGCCACATTCAGTTTTATGACAAATATTTCCAAAGCAGGCTCCACCAATTTATTAGGAAGGCTTTGCCTGTACTTTACATTCTCAGGGCACAGCTGGGATGTTGGTGCATCAGTCTCTGCCGGCTTCCACCAAATCATTTCTGGATGTTTCAGTGCCCCATCCCGACGCCGCCCGCAGCCCTCCGTGCACCGGGCTGTGTTCATCTCCACGGCGAGGCTGTCCTCGTCTCCAGGAAGCTGGATGGTGCCACGGGTGAAGCCCGCAGGCTCCAGGCCCCCCCGGCCACCGCTTCATGTGAGCGGCAAACACAGCGTCACTCTCGGCTACTCAGGCCAGCAGAAACCAACCACCAGAGCTTGGTTTTGCCGATTCCCATCTGTGCCCTCAGAACTGGAATAGTACGGAGAAGTTTTCTTCTCTGGGATGAACACCATGTCTCTTTCTTACTAAAGCTAAACAGGTTACAGCTCGAGCACGCTAAACAAATGCATCTGACTTGATGGCAATCAAATCGCTGAAGTATCAAACGCTACACAATGAGGAAAATATTGTCAAAAAACTGACATGGGAAAAAGTAGTACAGAGCTGTGATAGCTTCAAATTGCCATTTTCTCTGAATGAAGCAGCGAGTCCCAACCATGCGGGTCAGCCCGTTACATTTGCTGATGTGACAGCATCACTACCACTGTTCTGTACCTCTACTAAAATGTTAATTGCAAAAATAAGTGAAGTTAAAAATAGTATAAAAGAAAGATTTGGACGTTTTTGCATTGTAAATTAAACTAAGCTTTTAATAAAAGGTAATGGAAAAGAAAAAAACCCCAAACTTTTAAAGGAAATTGGTTTGTCATCACTTTACCAAGTGTCCCTCCCAAGCTTAGACAATACTGCAATCACAGTGAAGAGCTTCCTGGTCCAATTACAATTTGGAAATATATAGGCTTTACCAAGAATAATAATGTTCTTTCACACAACCACGTCGGAGCTCTTTGTAAACACAAGTTCCCTAAGCTTTCATTTACTCTGCCCCTCAGGTACGTAATTACCATCACCCATTTTTATTTATAGGCCACATTTTCCCAGGAGTGACTGCCTCACAAATTTGAACGCAGTGGGCTTTACGTTGTATTTGGATAAGGTAGTGAGAATATCCTACGTTTAATAGTTGAGAACTGAGACAAACAGAATAATTCACAAGTAAAGGACTGGCACCTTCTGGCATTCAGCCCTGTATCTCAGCCCTCTTCTCCCCACCCAAAAATATAAAAATATTATTCCTTGACAGGTGTTGACTTCAAGAAATGCTAAATTCTTTTACCCAGTATTGATGAGGTCTACCACGTTGGGTCTGGTTCTTGTTTAATTTGAGAATTTTCTTCCGTTTCTTTAGTATCTGTTGAAAAAGCAGTAATGAATGAAGAAAAAAGGAAACTTCTCAACCAATTTTGTTGTTAATGTTGTACTTAATAAGTAAAAAATTATGAAAATATGAAAAGCATTCAGTTATCATTTTAAATTATTAACGATCAGTAAAAACCTATTCACAACAATCTGATTCTGTGGAAATTACCACATTCACTTCAATGTAAAGCAGCCTGGGATCTTAGAGAACTTTAGTTTTTTAAAGAACAGCGATAAAAATTGGTATTACAAGTGTAGGAAATTTTAAAATGCTTTTTATATATCTGAAATATTCACTGGGTAAGAAAGGAACTTAATCCAAAAAGGAAACAACGTATAATCAGTGAAAAAACGCCAGCTGTATCTCTGTTGTGGTGTGCATCCCGCTCTTCGCTCCGCCCTTCTCCTCTTTGTCGACCCCCAGCACCTTTCTTTCCTCCATCCCCTCATGGGACATGCAACGCAGGCTGCAGCGTTTCCAACACTCGCAGGGAATCTGGAGCCCACAACTTCCAATCTATCAGGCACGACCCTTACTTCGCAGTTTTTAAGACGCTATCTTCCAAAGGGAGCTAACAACATCTGAACCTACTTGTGCTCCAGTCACGCCTTCTGGGTTGGTTAGGAAATTCCCATTCAGTGCACAAACTCTTGCTTTCACAGCACTGAATATTTTTCAGATTTTTTTTCCCATCTGTAGAACTGCTGCTCTTCTCAACTTGATACCGGCTTTTGCATTATTATATTTCAATCTGTCCGAAACAAATTTTGACCCTACCTAATTTTTCTTCTTCAATGCAGAGTATCACATGTAAAGGCATTATTGTATGCTTAAAAAAAGACATAAAGAAATTGTATCTTGTTGGCTAAAGCATTCATCATCTTTTGATGCCATTTATTTTTTTTCATTTCCAGGAGACTTCCTTACAAAAATCTTTCCTTTTTCTTGTTCACAGGGACGCTTGGAGGTAAATCAAAGAAATCTCGTGCCTGTATGACCCGAAGCCTGATTTTGTTCTTTTTATAAACAGAGAATACGACGTTGGAAGGAAATTGGTTTTTCACTGAAGTTGTTTGGGAGGTTCAGGGCTAGGATAATTCACCACTGCAAAGCCAAGCCATTTCACCCCATGATCATTTTATACCTTCCAGGCCAGTGCTGAAGCGATTTGAGTTCTTTAGCAACTGCATGCCTTTTCTCAAGATCATCCCTCTGGTAACTGGGTCTGAATCCACTTCTGGATGACGAATTCAAAACCACGTTTGACTGTTTCTTCAAAGCCATCACTTTGAAGGCCCATAGCTGGATTTCCCCCACATGAAGGTGCTCAGGAACATGAAAGTGTCTCTCTCCTCCATCATCTAACAATTTCAGTCATCCCCCATAGCTTTGGTATCACAAAGACATTCGATGTTTTAGCTTTCAGTAACTGTGAGCTTAAAATCCGCAGCTTGGCTCTTCTGTGACTCTAACACTCGCTTTCTTTTTGTCTTGAAAGTTGCAACGGGATTAATCTATGTTCTGAGAAAGACCTACTCATAATGCCGAGTGAACACGTAACTGAGCTTGTAACAGTAGTTGTGGTTGAGCTGACTTGTCTCCGAGTTCAGTGACCTGCCCAGGAAACTAAAGCAATGGAGACTGGAAAGGGCATTGCCCTGGAAAAGGGATACGGAAGAACGGGAGCGCTGAGATTTGCTGCTTCCTCTCTTGGGGGAATCTAAGCGGGATTAAGGAATGAGCTCAAGTTGAGAGTTTTAAGATGAGAAGTGCTGATGCACGGCAGCCTCCATCCTGGTGCTCTTGGCTACGGTGCCCTCAAGCTGCTACTGACACATCGGGGAGCCCCTCTCAGGGCCACCTGGCATGAAGGCAGCACCCACCAAGCTGTCACAGCACCACGGGTCCCCTGTGCCAGCCACGCCAGGGGCAGCCACCCCGTCCAGGGCCCTGCCGCCCAGCTGGGCTACGGCAGCGCAGGTTTACAGGATCAGAGCACACAGCAGACACCAGATCTCCAATCTCAGGTCAGTTCAGAATTCCTAATGCTCCAAGACCTTATGCAAAACGCACAGCGGGGTAGAAGACCTACAGTCCCCTGATCTCACATACATCAACCAAGTGGTCAATCACAGAGTGGTTGGGGTTGGCAGGGCCCTCTGGAGATCACCCCGTCCAACCCCCTGCCAGAGCAGGGTCACCCAGGGCAGGTGGCACAGGAACGCGTCCAGGGGGGTTGGAATGTCTCCAGAGACGGAGACTCCACCACCTCTCTGGGCAGCCTGTGCCAGGGCTCTGCCACCCTCACAGGAGAGAAGTTTTTCCTCCTGTTGAGATGGAATTTCCCGTGTTGCAGTTTGTGCCCGTTGCCCCTTGTCCTGTCACCAGGCACCGCTGAAAAGAGTCCGGCCCCATCCTCCTGACACCCGCCCTTTAGCTATTGCTCAGCATTGATGAGATCCCCTCTCAGTCTTCTCTTCTCCAGGCTGAACAGCCCCAGGGCTCTCAGCCTTTCCTCATCAGAGCGATGCTCCAGTCCCTTGACCATCTTCATAGCCCTCCACTGGACTCCCTCCAGCAGCTCCCTGTCCTTGAAGTTCTTGAAGAGCAATACTCCCTCTCCCCAACACACCCTCATAGTACATTCAGGCCAATATGGCATTGAAATTTCCTGATGATGGCAATCATTTACTTGCATAAATTGTGGAAACTACCGTGCTGAATAACTAGATGCATCGCTCAGGATATGAACAATCACTCAAAGCCTATATATATAGTCATGACTCACCAACCAAGAACAACAATTCACAGAACTCCTTTGTAAAACTATTTGAATAAGAACTTCTGCTGCAGAGTACTTTTCACATGATACAACATGATATTAAAACAGGTGAAAAATTTTCATGGGAACTAATAAGAGCCCCTTTTTTGTTTTGATTGACCTGCCTCTAAAAAAAGATGCAACTTTATTCAAAATGACATAAAAGTATTTGTTGATAATAACTGAAGACAAGCACTTACCTCCTGCAGATGCTTCTATTTGGCTTGGTTCAGCTGGCTCTTAAATGAAAAAAATACAGTCAAATGAATATGAGTATAATTACAATAATATGTAAGAAAAATTAGGGAAATCAAGTTTTCCCTGAAAAAAAGTGCCTCCTTTTTTTCTCTTATGATGAGACTCAAATATCTTTGTCTGAGATAAATGCGTGCAACTTTCTACAGAGTCTGCAGCAAAATATAAAAAATACCCAAATATTTATTACATTACACTATTCTAACACTTTCCCTTCCAAGTATGCTTCCCTGTGCAGACACATCACCAAGCCCTAGCAGAACATAACGTGCGCTTGCACAGAATATACCAAGTTTGCACCTGCTTTACTGAGAACAATTAAATATAAAACTGCATTTCAACAAGGAGTCACCACTTCTGGTCAGTACTGTCATCAATGGCAAGCACGAGTATTTTCAGGGAGAGTGGGAAAGTGCAGAATAGAAGATGAAATGTTTTATTTCTATAATGATTTTTGCCGATGGATTATAGATGGTCTGGGAAAGCCATTTAACCTTTTTAAGTTAAGGACGGACAGACTAAAGCAAGGTCAGTGACCATCAATGGCTACTTCTCTCCCCTCCCATGGAGCAGTTCCCTTTATAATTATGTCTATCATACAAGTGCCTCTTGCACTTGAAGTGTTTGTTGAATGTTTTCTCTTAGTTTCCCAGTCTCTTTGAGTGACGGTTTATTCAGTCAATTGCAAAAGTCTTTCCTGCACTACAGCACTTTGGGACGTGCGTTTTTTAAAAGGTCTGTGAACATTTGGAAACTGTATTGGGTCAAAAGGAAGTTGCTCAACTACATTTACTTTAACTACTTATAGCATAAACCAAGTTCTCCACTCAGGCTAGGAGAGGTGATGTGTGTGCAGCGCAGACACAGCCTCCCTGGGGTTACAGAGCTGTGCAGTGGGCAGAAATTCCATCAAAACCCCATTCTAGGTCCTTGCACGTTACACGGGCAAACCTAACGTGACTGAACATCTATCTGGCGCAGACACACACAGACTTTGAGTTAAGCAGACATCAATAAATGGATACTGAATTGAGTTTATATATTGCCCCTACTAATCCTTCTTTTCAGCTCACTCATCATCTGTAAAAATCAAATGAAGGAACACGCCAATGACACAGCTTGAAGGAAACAACGGCTCTTCCTATTAATTTATTAATATTTAATAGCTATAAAAGTCACTGTCGCACACCATCTGTCAAAATAAAATGACTCATCATAAGCTGCGCGTACCCAGGACATGACTACTAATACCATCTGCCAGTAAGATCGAGAGCTCCATGCCCTACCCCTTCTGCAAGGCCACGCGCCACGCTCTGCGTCACCTGGTAGTACTGGTGCTGCTGCTGGTGCTGCTGGCGGTGCTTCTGCTTCAGTTTTTTCCATGAGCTCTAAGGTTAGACACGATCACCGTTTAACTTCACAATGACAATGGTCCCAACATGTAACACAAGGGCAATCTTACTTCCTGACTCTGCAAACCCTGAAACTTGTCACATGAACAGGTTACTAACACTTGCAATTCAGCTGCAGTTCAATACTTTTGTTAGAGAAAAAAACATTCTCTGTCTTGCCTGAAAGCACCAAAAATTTCCTTGCAAGTTCTCGCACGTTCTTCAGAACGAAAACAAAGCATCATACCTACATACGCAGTAGGCTCAGAGCCCTTCAGTCATTCACTTGGTATCTACCAGTATCAGATCGTTTTGATCATAATTAGTGGACACGGGCACTGCACAAACCCCACATGTTCAATGACCAATCTGCTCTCCAGTGACGGACGATGATCAGACATCTGTGTTGTTCTTCTTCAGCGTATTAGCTAGCCTCAGTCCCAACGCGTGCTGTTATGCTGGATAGACAACAGTTCAATAGTGTCTTTCATTTCTAACTCCATTCTCTGGAAAAGCTACTACATGTTTATCTGCCTGGAAGGTTCCCTCTTAGAAAGGGATCTCTTTCCCACCTAAGGAGGAACTCCTAGGGCTGGCGAGCAGGTCAGTGCGAGTTACTAGCTCTAGTATCTTCCCGAGAACACTTCATACTTGCAGCTCATAGATCTCAGCACGTTAACTGGAATATACTGGCGGCTGGGTGCGAATGCTCGAACACCGGGTTGCTCAGGCTCAGGCTGGGTAAGGCCAAACCAACGACAGCAGGTTATTCGGCCTCTGAATATCTAATCTGACATTGCCTCATAAAGAACATGACACAAGGGACACTGTAATGACAGTGTTTCGCAGTTTGTTTTTCCTCTTATATAAAAGATCCAAAAACCAGGGCACAATTATTTTAGGCAACTGAAAATACTGAGACTTTTTTTCCCCCCAGTGTTAACGTCATTAACATGGCCAAACTGGCCATGGCACTCCAGGTAATTACACTCTGCCTCTCTAAACTGTTTCAGCAGAATGCCGATTTTTTCACAGGAACACGGTCGTGCAACTACTGGAAAGTTCTTGCTTGTTAACTGCTACTGTGAGGGACCCGAACCTAAGAGGTAGGCACTCCCATGTAAGTCTGCTGCTCAATCTCTTTCGGACTCTGCAGCTGAAAAATGCAAAATCAGTATCTTGCATTTTCATATCAAAGTTAATGCTAACCTTATCCTGTTCCGTAAATTTATCACACTGCTCTCAATTTAATTGCACATGCATGTTTAGTCAGGAAATTTTAATGAGACATTTATACATAGAGCTTAACCACTGTGGCACCTCTGCCGCTAAGCCAAAATGTAGGAAAAGAATCTTGCTAAGTTACAAAAATACATTTGCCATCAGTGTTTCATAAATACTTACGATTGTTAATCACAAGTCCTGGAAATGGTCTGTAAAAGAAAAAAAAAAATAAAAAAATTACTGATTCTAAACTATACTGCATGGCATCTCCCTCACCTAATGGTTCCTAACAGAGATCATGCTAAAAAAGGAAGAGGAAGTCAAACAAACCAGAAGGAACCATCACAGCAGCTCCTGGGCACCGCGGTTTGTTCGCTAGCATGCTGGAAAGTAACACACGCGGGAAGATCTAAATCCTTCCCCCAGTCACAGCTAATTAACAAGGGAGTCGCCTCTTCTTCAGAGCTCAATTAAACAAAACGTATCAAGCAGAAGGCCTTTCGGTTAGAACCCTTCATGATTAAGGGCTTAGAATTCAGACTCCTTAGTACAATATATTTAAGAAATTTATCTCTATTTAAAGATAAATGGAAGCTTTTAGACTCCTGTGAAGCAGTCCACGATTTGAGAAGTTGCATAAACTGAGAGATTTTTATTTTCAATTCCTGAACTCCAAAAGTTCCATCTATTCCGAAGTTTTATCTACTCTGCTTCATGCGTACAAATACACTTTGTATGCACGCGCCTGTGTATGTACGTCTACGCAAACATACACATACAAAAAAAATTCACATATATTGTAATTAAACAATATTGTATTTTTGTATATTGTAGATAAACTCATTTTGTAGGAAAAAAGCCATTTATCAAAGAGCTCACCTTAGCTCAGGAATTTTAACACAACTGAAATACTGAAAAATATTAATAGTACTACAAACATACTATTTGCTGCCAAGAGCCAACAAGCTCTGGGCCTACCTCAAACCTTGATCTGATAAATGGGAGCGCAAGGCCCACAGCACTTTAGGGCTCTCTTCTATGATATGAATAGATTTCAACTCGAAACACAGCTTGCTGTAATAGGCAGTATTAATAATATGCCCTTTGTCGTACTAAATTGGACAGGTCCTCCAAAGAGTTACCATCCTCAGTCACGCTATGAACGTCTGGGCTTCATTTGAGCTGACACACGGTTTCCAAAAGAGCCAACATCGTCCACTATTTCAAGATGCACTGCAACTTCTAGTCTTTCCAATCGCAATTTATTCAAGCTACAGGGCTGTCCTCACCCCATCCGTACAATTTAATCTACATACCGAATGACGGTAAATTTGATAAACTCTGCTGATTCCAAAATCTTCCTCATCGAGCTGATTTCCAGATAACTGGGAGCTTTAAACGCCACGCCGGGAGGCATCCCATCCACCACCACACAGCCAGGGTTGATAGTGATCTTTCGGTACGGGACTTTCACAGGAAAATTCATACCAATGGCTTCACCTAAGTGAGAGAGGTCAGGTTTATTTTCAAGTCTACATATTTATGACTACATTGAAGAAAAAGTCCTCAAAACATAAGAAACTAAATGCAAACCCAAGCTTTCTATCAGATCTGAAACTATGCAAATCCACTTGACAACGAAACCATTACACCGTTAGATGTTTTGGATTACACTCACAAACGTTACTACAAGAGCGTTAGTTACAACTCTGACAGCTCATCATATAAGGAACCCAGATTCTCTTTCACTAAAAAAGGTTCAAAACAGGACATCTAAGGAAATAGCTACACGAAGGAAAAGAAAACATTTCCTGCAATGCGCACGAAAAGCAATTCAACACAGCGCTAGCGAAGGACTTCCAGGTAAAGAAACTCAGGTCGTTCTTGCTGTACAATGCAATTACAAAGTGAAAATAAAGAAAACTCTACACAGCAAAAAGGTTAAGTTGCATTTTAAGAATTACTCTAGTCCCAAGTATTAAGAGGTCAGGACTATGAAGCCGTAAGAAGAATCACGGTTTGCCAGCAAAATAAATATTTAATCCACGTTTACCCAGAAAAAAATAGGAAGGGGGAAACATAAAGCAGTTTACGCTCTTGGGATTTTTTAAGACACCAAACAACCTACATCACTTATGAAAGATTCTTTTTGAAGTCAAAGCACAACATTCATATGTAATTCTTAAACTTGTTCATTTTAATGATCATACATATCATCCACTGTGATGATTCCGTAACTTCAATATGAACAACATTAATTGCATTCACACCTATGGAAAAATGGGGAGTAAGAAGCAATTACCAAATTTCCGGCTAAAAAGATCATTTACTTGCTCTCTCAATTGTCTGGCCTTTTCTACTTTTGACAGTCGCTCACTTTCATCATCTGGAAGAAATTGTGAGAATAGCATCAGAATCAAACAGATCCCCCCCGCGCTTGTTTACTCAAAGTAGGTCTATCTGACTGCTTCGAAGTGGCACTCTGTTCCTAGTTTTAGCAGTAACACGGTATCGTACAAACGCACAAAAATACATGGTTGTTAATAAATCTGTGAGAAGCTTCAATGTATTTACATTAGATTTATAACTGATTTTGTAAACCAAAAATCATAAATTGAATTTTATTTTCAGTATGTGTAATGGTGGGGAAAGGTGAAAGCAAAGTGACGTTGAAGAAATGGCCATCGCTTGCAATGTTCCTGCAGTTCCTAATGAATGTAATATGTGCCTGAGAAAGTAGTAATCAGTGCTGTTTAAGACAGCACAGTTCAGCCCGATAATTACTCAATTCAGTCCAAGTCCTGATCTCTTCAAGTTGCCAAGGAAGATGCAAATCAGTATTTAATTTAGTACATGAGAAAAAAGGGGAAAATAGGGGTATTTCTTAACTAGGGACTGCAGCAAGAATATCCTAGAGATGCCGTTGAATAGGTGTTCATGAAAGTCAGAAAATATTTAACGTCTCAGGAAAAACAGAATGCTTAATTATGCTCTTTGTTGACCGTACTTAAATTTCAGTGAACCAGCTCGACTGTAGGAAAAAACTTCATCAGACTAAACAAATGTCATGAAGAATACAGGCACAAAAATGAGATGAAATGAGATGAAACCAGACAGTATACGCACCTGGTATAGTTACTTGAATGATGTTAAGATCTTCAACACCCGCAGCTGTGTTCACCACTGTGTTTGTTGTGGTGCTTGCTGTATTAGCTATATTAGATGAATTATTTTTTCCTAAAAGTAAGAGAATTAATTTAAAAAACATTTGTAGAGAGCCCAAAATCTTGAATATAAAGAAAATATTGCAAAATAACAGATATTTGCAAAGGTTTCAAAGCAGACCCAGTTCCATATTCAAAACGGGAGCGGCTTCCAATGAGACATATTTATTGAAGTTACACACTACTCCGTTTTTCCAACCCCAGAGGAGAAAGAGCTAGATTAAAGATAATGTTAACCTTTACCTAGCTGGTTTTCTGAAAAGATTATTAAGAAAAGGAATAAAAGAGTATGTGGAGCAGGTATTCTGGTATTTTTATTAAGAGATAAGTCATAGCACTTGCAGTTAATTCAGTAGCACCTACCGATCCCTGTGTTCACTGCGTGCATTCACAAAAGGAATCCCTTATGGTTATATTTGTGAGCCACACTGCCCAGTGCCACAAACTAGCCTAGTTCAAGCAACGCAGCAGAGTTCTGCCAACCCACAGTCACAGATAACAATAGGACTCAAAACACTTAATCCATGACACAATTTTCTGCTGGCTATCTGCACTCCTATCTGTGGAGCACTTGTCATTTAGGTGACCTATGTGTTAGGAGCAAATAATTTATTTCTAGACCTGAATTACTTCTGTGAATCACATGTTACTTGTTACACTGTGATAAAAAGTAGTAAAGAATACATTAGAGGTATGATTATTGTGAATAAATTAAAAAAATGTAATACTCCCTTGCTAAAGCTATACAGTCACTGGTAAGCGCTTTTCCCATCTTAAAAACAAACAAGCAGACAAAAACCCAACCACAACGTAGAATGACTCTTTCAGGAATTCGTTAACACCATGCATCTCTCCCGATTGGTATTTCATCCTTGAAAGAGACGGTTAGCTAGAATGTTAAGCAGTTGCAAAACTCACTTTGGGGGCTTATAGCAGAACTTTCCTTAACAGCTGCCTCAAACATCTCAGGCCTGCAAACAGATTGAATATTTCATGTACAATAGTAAAATCACATTCATCAACATTAAAGAAAATGCAATTTTCTAATATTAATTTGTTAAAGACAGGAGCTAAGTGATATCCTCTCAGCCAAACAGCCAGCCAAGAATGCGGCGGCTGAGAGGCTCCAAAGCTTCTCTTGTCACTTTTTCTATCCTGGCACATGGGTATCTAAACCTATTCCAGACAAGAAAAACAAATTCTTACAACCCCAAATATATAAAACTCCAGTTCTCAGCTCTTAGTACACTCCCAGCAAGTTTTACGAGTAACCCACAAGCGCTCCACGGAGTAGGAACTAAACCAGTGATGTGATAACTGAAATGGGTAAGAAATCTGGACTTGCTCTTCCCTCCAAACCAGGTTGTGAGCATCCTTCAGAACAACGAGATTACTGTATCTTGCTCCACCTCTACAAGGGCTTTCTGACCATATCCTCATTTACTAAAAATATTCCAGTGTGTATTTCATAGAGTAATTTAGCAACTCCGCAACATAATTTCATTTTTTGGTCTACTTTTCAATTCTCACAGAACAGATTATCAAAGACATATGGAAGTCTTACTTTTTAATAATGAATTTTATCTTAGATTTGTTTCTCAGGATCTTCTCTAGTCTTGGAATTCCAAACGTAGAAGGTCGGCGGAATGGCACCCCATCGGGTAGCCCTTCCACGTAGAAAACCTCCGGGAAGGATTCAAACAATGCAAACGGCACCTTCACTGGTTTCGTGAGCCCCAGTGCTTCCCCTGAAATGCAACAGAGCAAATAAGCGACCAGCTAGACAACGGATGTGGGTATGAAAAGGAAAACCTCAGGTATAAACGGTATATAATAGCTGGCACATACATACTAGATTAGGTGGAACCATCAGGCTTTGCCTTTCTTGGTGACAGCTATGAGTCGGCAGGAAGAAAATCAACAGTCTCAAACAGGACTCATTCTGTTGCAGTAAATCTGATCATAATTTGCTGTTGAAAATTAATAATCTGCAGCCAGCTCATGCCACTGGCTTGGTCCGCACACAAGACTATCCTGTTTGTACTCCGCTTTGTTACAGGCAGCATATTCTGTCTCTCTCCCTGCTAGAGAATAGCACCAAGGGCAGGTGACAACAGTGTTCTTGTTCCAAAAACTGCACTCAGAAGAGTAATGAGAAGTCGTTACTTCCAAAAGTCATTAGCTTCCAAACAGCCTGCACTAGAAGTGCTGGGATACGATGGAGCACATCTCTCCAGACATCTTCCGTAATGCATCGAGTCAGACAGGGGCTGAAGTCACAAAAAGTCCCATTCATAAACAGAGTGAAGAAAACTTAAAAAACTGTGCCAGGATGTGGAGTCACTACGTCTCTGGGTCATTAAAGAAGTAGTACTGCAACCACAGCTTCTCCATTTCCAAACCCAGACAAAATAACTAGTGGAAATACCACAATTGCAAGCAACCTATATGAGAATGGACTCAAACAAGAGATTGCATAGAGTGTACATGGATTTCAGGACCTTTGGAATAAACACGTGAACATATCCATCATACGTCTAGCTGCAAGTTCATAAGAAAGACATCTCAGTAAAAAAGAATCCATAAACTTACCACATTTTTCATTAAAAAGGTTTTCGACTTTCTGCTTTAAGTCAGTAATTTTGGCATTCCACGCCTCTGACAAGAAGAAATTGGAAGAATTAAATCAGGACATGCACAACGAATCAGTCCTTGAAGAATATTTAATAAACATTTAATATAAATTATTGTGCTCAATAACCGATTTACTATGACAGTAAAATGCACAAAATGGCTTTCATTCTGCAAATAGCACTGAAACGTTCTGCTGCAATCTAAACCTATATCCCCCGCCAACCCGCATTTTCCTAGAGCTTTGAAAGATACTGCTACTAGGTAAAGCAAGGGTGACTAAAATTGAAATTAATCCAAGAGCGATCCAAATTTAGAATATCATATTCTAAAAAAACCCATAAAATATACTCATCTGAACCCGCACCCAAAATAGTGGCAGCAAGTTCTTCAGTGACGCAGCCCCGAGACACATGCCTCTCTCTCCAGAGCCACAAGCTCTGTCGTAACTTCAGCTTCACTGCGTAAGATTAAACATCCACCCAGCTAAGCATTTTGCTTCTGAAAGCAATCAGCAGCAGTTCCTAAAACACTTTACTTGTGGCTGCAGGATGTGGTCCATAGCTAGTCTACAAAACTAAAAACTCAGCTGAAGGTTTAAAAATGTTGTAGACTAAAGCTTATAAAAAGCCTAGCAATAACAAGCAAGTCCAAGAAAACTGTATGCAGCTGCAAATGCAAACACTGCCCATGCCAAAAGGAGCAGTTGTACCAAATCAGCATCTTACATTCATTCTAAACTGGCTCAGTAGGAGCAGAATTCCTTTGTTTCATGCTTTATGACCATCTCACTAAAAACAAAGCATGGGGAGCAAATACAAAAAACCAAATAAGAACAAACTCCTATATGAATATAAGCAAAGAATCTCAGAATGTAAGGATGCTGAAAAAAAGGTTTCATGAGACTTGGGAACTGCTCACAGTTACTCTGAATACAGTCACTCATCTCCCTTGACCGCGAGGAATTTATCTGGGTGGCAAATTTGACCCTGCTTTCAATGCAAAGATTCCTGTGCTGGAGCACTGCGCAGACAGCACTGGTCCCCATGGCTAAAAAGCTCCGGCCCAGCGCTCGTAACACAACTACGTAGCTTCCAGCCCTGTCTGGCTTTTCCTTTACTAATTTTCCACAACTGGAGAGGTCTGTAACAGTGATCTTGCAAAATCAGCTCCCATAGATCATGCCTTACTAACATTGGTCCAGATCCTTCCTAGTCCCTGCGCACCACTCGGGTATCTCTGCACAGTGATGCTCAATATCTCAAGCTTGTGGAGCGCTTATTAAGCTTGTGCACAATATCAGATCTCAGCTGGGTTCACGCACCCTGGTGGCACCGTGCACCACACGAGTCCTTCAAGGGTCCGCAGCACTGTGAAATATCAGCGCAGCAAAGTCTAAAGGGACCGATTCTGAACCCAAGTTAGTAAGATCTAATGGACCTGTGCTGCATTTGTACAACACTCTCCACACAACATCCAGGGTTTCTCCAACGCGGATTATTCAACATGATGTACGTGAAAACAAGAACTTTGGTCATTCGCTAACTGTAGAATAAAACACTAACTCAAACTATCTCTGATATGTTATCAGCAGAGTTTTCAATACCAACATTGCATGTGTGCTAATCCCACGTTATTTACCAAAAGAGAACTCTCTTCCTCGTGGCTTGAAACTCATATTGGACCCATTGGTTTGAGAATTAGTTCGAACATCTGTTGTTTGTGGTTTATTAGGACCTGTAAAAAGAGATTACGTACATATATGCAAAGATCAGAAGCAAGCCATCATACGGAAAGAACAACACATCAAAACTGATTACTAGAGAAAACTTTACTTCTGAATCAAGAGTAAAATAAAAACCCCCTTAAGAAGTTGTTCTAGGGTTGTATTTAAGCATTTGACACTACTGCTCCCATCTGTCATTTCTCTGCTCAGGACGACATCAGCTCCCACACACCTGCTTGGAATAAGAGGCCCAAGCAAGCTGTCGAACGCCAACGCTTTGCATATCCATCACCTGCACAGAACCCAGTATTATTCAGAAACAAAAAATAAAACTGTTTCTATATTGAAGTGTATCTGAGCCCTGAAATGAAATTAAGTTTGGTACATGAGGTGCATGTATAAGTTAATTACGGGCTACGAAAACTGAGAAGAACAGAAGAAAACATTAGAAGAATAGAAAAGAAGAATATTTAATGATATTTCTTCCATACCTTCTTCAACAGTAACTTCAATCTCTGGAACCTTTGAATTGCCTGCAGGACTCTGTGACCTTTTTGAACTCTTTGGACTCATTGCTGGAAGTCAATATAATACAAGCTGTAACGCACAAACCCTCTAGAGTGGACATCCTGCACGGCTAACGAAGAGAAATCTCTCAAAATTCCAACAGACCGAATCACTTGTGTCTGCACTACGCAAAGGCTGCTTTGCAACAGCTGAACACTGCAGTGACGCTCACAGCCTTAACAAGCAGGTTTAGTACTCTTGAACCAGGCAGGTATCACACCTAAATTTTAACTCCGCTAATTCAGATCAGAAGACTTGGCTGTTCCTAAGTGTAAGGAACAGCTTTGGTACTTTTTATTAGCTAAATAACAAAATTATTAACTTCTGAATTTCTTATAACCTAAATGTCTCAAAATTTAAAAGACTTCCTGTTTTATTCTTTTCTTAAGAAACTTCATTGTTATTTATTTCAGTTCACAGCTATGAGTTAAATATGTTTTAGGCCATTAATAGCAAAATAAAAGTTGTAGAAATTAGGCAAATGCCATTTTTTGTATTGCAATAGGCTTAAGTAAAAAAAAAAAGTAGATAAATTTATGTTTTGAGTAACTTTTTTCAAATAATAGCAGATTTAGAGGCTACTTAAGCTAGCTCATCTTAAGTAATGCCTTTTGTTTGCAACACCCCATATTTTTCAACCACAAAGACCTCTCAGTCTGGTAAGGGAGCAGAACGCAAGTATTATCAATTGATGGCAGCAAATAGTACTCAGTTGTTTACCTTTAGTGTTTATTTTACTAGCCAGTCCTGGAGGCAAATAGGAAGTGACAAGCTCAGGCCTAAAAGACGAACAGAATACAATGCAACCAATTATACATGCAAGAAAAAATACAGAAAAATGTTAGCAGTTTCTTGGAATTCAGTTGAATTCAAATTCACAAAACATCATCCCTCTATAATAAAATTATTCTAGAAGCATGGGTGACTCCCCATCTATTATAACCACAAAAATTTAGAAAACATAAGCTACATTTTCTACTCTAATTTTCTTCTGGGTTTATTTCAAGCAAAAAGTAAAGAAAAAGAAGGGGGAAAAAAAAAGTGAAAAAAACTTCCAGGTACAAAGCCAGTTTTTCCCCCTAGATCCTTGATGCGTGAAACACACAATTTATACATCTATATAAATTTATTAAGGAAGGTATATCCTTTTATGAGATAAAACATATGCGCAAAATGTTCTTCCTATTTCATGGAAACGGAATTTAAGTAGCATTTAAAACCTGAAGTTGCTGGGAAGAAAATCACTTCATAAATCTTCACATAACTTCAAAATCAAGAGTAAAAATAACCGAATTACAAACATACTTTTTAACAACAAATTTGATTTTGCCACTCCCTCGGACAATTCTTTCAAGGCGTGGAATTCCAAACCAGGTGGGACTCCGGAAGGGGATTCCTTCTGGCAAGCCTTCGACGTACAAGTACTCGGGGTTCGATTCAAATACGGGGTAGGGAACTTTCACCGCCTCTGAAAGCCCCAGAGCTTGGGCTGAAAAAAGAGATTTAATGATAGTTTACACACTCATATGGGTGGTATTTTATCCCAAGTGATTTTAAGAAGCTTGGCTTAGCAAAGCTCTGCTACTCAGAGATAATTAAAAAGCCCAAGAGAAATATTTAAGTAAATTTTCCATTGTTTTCTGTAGAATAATTGCAAATGGCAACTTTGTCCATCTTGTTACAGATAACACCTAAGTCTGCAATGCCTAATATTTTCTTCTGAGAACATTTTAATCCAAAAGTTTTTTTGTGCACAGACCATCTGTCACGCAACTGGAAAACTCTAGCCAGGGATGTTGTTATAAAGTCATTTATGTCAGGGAAGAGTCAGTAAAAAGTAGGTGAGAGGAATGAACATTTCCACATCTGACCTAGAACATTTCTGATGTTTAAATAAGTACAGTAAAAATTAAAATTCTTTTTACAGAGATGTAAAAACAGTTCATTTAACATGTAACTTACCAAACTTTGTGTTAAATATCTCTTCTACTTGCTTTCTTAGCTTTGTGATCCTGACGTTCCAATCTTCTTTGACTGAAAAGCAGAAATGGATGTATGTCAGAGCATTACCCAGTTCTAGATAAAAACGTACATTCAAACACCTTTTTTTCAACACAAGAACTCGCAAACTATCAAGACAATCACATCCAAGTAGACAAGGACACACAATGAGTAATGACTACTAATGGCAGCTTCAATGATACACGTAATTCCCTCTGCATACTGGAAAATTTGTTTAAATGTAGTTACAAATTTCAAACATTGCCCCAAGTGGGAGAATTTGTTCTTCAGAGCCTTCAGATGCAGGAAGGAGTTATTCTAGTGGCTCTTACCAAGTTGGAATTAATTAATTATAGTGCCTAAGAACAACAGTCTTCAGTAAAGAGTGCTTTGCTAAACATTTTGATTAGCATAAAAAAATCATCTTCAGTCGTCTTCTCTATTACAAATACAAGTAAATTACAGGAGTGCTAGCTAAAGCAGACAATGTGTAGCTTAGGTGGAGAAGAAAGCAAAGGACACTGTCAGCAATAAAAAGCACTAGTTTTCTGACAAACAGCATAATTCATTACTTTTTGTCATAACCCACAAATAACAATTAACTGCTACTGAGCTAATACAACTCAGAGTTATGGAAAGCATGCATGAAGGAAACTATACAGAAATTTCTTGTTTCCAAATAATATTTTTCACTAACAAACTACCTGACCTTCTTTATTTCTAGCTCTTATACTGTCAAGCCAAGATGCATTCATATTTTTGCAATCTGGCCTAATTATTTGGGAGATTTCACACGTATTTAACACCCGCATGTGTGTCTATACTTTCGCACAGGTTGTAGTCTCACTAGCAAGGAATTAGACTGACTAATTTACTTAAAAAAATTAAAATGTTGTTTGCAGGCTATCTGTTGAGAGCACCGGATTATTACTTTGCAACAGAATGATATTTTGCTGAAAAAAAATGAAGTTTGCTAATATTCTTTAGCAACATACAGTACTGCGCGGGCAGGAAGAAGATCCTTGGCCTTTGCCTGGGAAAATGTTTCCTCGCTGGGCTCTAAGCCCAAGAGAAGATTTGCTGTGTTTCCCTGTCGGGCACCAAACCCCGGGCCCTGGTGGGTATCAGCTTTGTGGGTGCTGATAATACCAGGCTCACCCATAAGTTAGTGAAAAACATAACTAGTACAAAAAACGAAATGCAATTCTGAAGATACAAACAGGCTGAGTTTTAAGAATCAAGGCCACCGCACGTCAGTTCTTCCAGAAAGAGGATTTTAGTACCTGTTTTTTTTACTGCTATCATTGGCACCTGCCGTTATTACTTCATGGTCAAATTGTCAGTTATATTGTCAAATTTGACAACAATCGGGGTTTTGGCAACAAACCAAACCAATCAAGGCTGCCTCTTCCTTCCGCTCCACATTGAGCCCAGCCTTTTCTACCGAGCTACCCTTTTGCTGAATGTGAGCCTTTTCCTAAAATCCAAGCAAAATACACAATACGTTGTGATGGCGTAAGATGACTACCGATTACATGATTATTAAATCATATTCTTTCCTTTTTTTTTTTCCTGCAGAGAGCTCAACACAATTATTTTCTGAAGCTGCTGTTTGTTTTATGTGTGTGGGGAAAAACCCTAGCAAGCTCTGGGTTGGGTTTGCGCTGTTACCACGAGCAGATTTATACTCTGGACCGTACACTTCTGTAGCAAGAAAGCATCAAACACCAATTCAGAGCATCTGATTGTCTCAGGAAATGAAAAAAAATATATGTGGATTCTCTTGCTGTGTTAAAGGCACTTCATGCTTGCAAGGAGTCATTACAATTCCTTACCAACACAGGCCTGAAAAAAGCCCGCCAAAGTCAGCTGTGAAATGCTGAGGGGCTCCAGAGCTTTGGTTCTGGCCAGCACAGTAATCCCAGTTCTCCCAGGCTGTGCAGGTGATCCGTTCTCTCATTCAAAGACAGCCGGACTGCACCACAGTCCAGAGAGCCGTCCATCCTCATCATCAATTTATTCTTTTCAGACCTCACAAAGAGCATGTCGGCACACTCACGGCAGAAGGGTTAACCTTGAAAAATGTTGCATTGATCCAAATTTATGTCCCCACCAAGCCCTTCCCTTCCCACTTGGAGACAGCACCTGTCTTACCTGGGGTGTTCGACCTGGGCTGAATAACTTCGGTTGAAGTCAGAGTCAGCAGCTCCGGTCTGCAACCAGAAAGTGAAGAATCTACCCATTCCTGACACAAATTAAATACTACATACTTATGACATGAACTGACAAGTTTGGATTTTTCTATTCTCTATTTCACACTTGTGAAAATGCTAGAAAGATATTTTGGAAGACTTGTCTGGATTGCAAATAACCACTTTAAAATGCAGAATATTTAATCTGCTTATTTGGTAACTAGAGACTGAATGCTTCACGACTTAATGAAACCAAGTGCTTGATCACACAAATGGTGTTTGTTTGGCCTCTTTCTTAAAAAATAAAACTAAAACAGAACAACCAAGTTTAGGCATTAAAACAAACACTTACCTTTTAATGACAAATTTTATTCTGTTCCCCACTTGAATTATTTTTTCAAGGCGAGGGATCCCGTACCAGGAGGGACTCCTGAAGGGGATGTTCTCTGGCAGCCCTTCGACATAGAGGTCAGTAGGATGGGCCTCAAACGTCTGGTACGGAACAGCTTTAGGCTCGGTGCTCCCCATGGCCTCGGCTGATAGAACAGAACACATCCAGAAACTGGACATCAACCATTTGGCCACCAACCTTTATTAAAAGCCAGCTAAGCTTCAGGCAGCTGCGCTCATGACCTTTGGACCTGGGACAATCCAGGACATCAAAACCCAACAGACTCCAAGTCTCAGCACATCAAAACCATAAGAATCTACCATAAGGTATCATGGTGTTACCGAGCAATCACGATGCTAGACTGAAGATTGCTGGGTTCCTCACTGGGGCGCAATACAGTGGTTTTAAAGTTTTTAATCTATTATAGAGCATCATGCAACATTTTATTCTAGCTCTTATGAAGCTGACTATTTTTTAACATTGAAGAGAATATAAAAATTCACCCAGAAATGTTCTAATACTAACTTGAATGATACTGCAATGGAAATAAATAAGTAAATGGCTGTTTTATTCACCATCAAAGGAAAAAAAATCCAAATAGGACGGAACTGAGAGCAATTGGGAGAGCTGTACTTATAAGATTTATAATTTTTTTTTAAACTATGAATTTACCTTGTTGTATAAGCAGTACAGTAATACATCCTTTTCCACTCAACTACCAGGATTTTAAATATTTGAAAAAAACGATCAAAGGTCTCATTCATGTAGACGTTCAAAGGAAATAATGAAAGCAACCTTCAAGAAATACAAAGCCATAAAAGAAAAAAACAGAATAATACTGTACTCACCAAACTTTTTACAGAAGAGTTGATCTACCATCTTTCTCAGTTTGGTGATTCTGGCATACCACTCCTCTTTCACTGTATTTGAGAGTGACACAGAACAAAGACAACATTCCTTAATTATTTTGGTTATATTATCAGTTATTCAGTTTACAGCAGGCATAACCACTCTGCATTCTCAGGTAACTCAGGAAATATTATGCGGAAGAAGTCTGGATTCAACTTTGCACTAGGAAAATTAATTATAAAAAACCGACAGAATATTTAAACTGTACAAAAATGCATCGAACTGGTGACACCGCTCTTGCTACAGAATACAGACAGTGTACTGGCATGAAGAACTGCAATGCTTTCATTATCCGCCTCCAATCTGTAGATGCCATTTGGAGATGGGATTAGTGTTTTGCTAGTTTTAATTTTCTGAAAAATGATTTTGACCTTCAGTGCAGAATTTGGTATGCATACGGGATGAAAACTTGCTTTTCGGGAATTTTCACTGAGCACCGACAACCCCAAAAGCAAGCTTTCACAATGGGCACACAGAGAAGCCTACTCCTCACTGTATAATCAGTATAACCGTATTAAATATGACAAAAACAACAGACAAAAGGGCTAATTTAAAAACCCACATAAGAATACAGTTAAGTTCAAGACTCAGTCATTAGCCTACCTACTACTTTTGTAGTCAAATTTGGTGCTCAAAGGAACAGTAGGTTATTAAGACTCAAGACACTAAGTTAAGTTATACTGCAGGAAAAGTTTAATTTCTACGGGCGTTAAAGTGCTATCCTTATGACATACTTTCTTTGCTTAATTTAGATCCTTAACGTTCACTTTCAGTACAGCCTTTGATATGCTTTTTACAACAGAAGACTATGAGTATATGATACAACATAATGGTCCTGCAGTAGTGCAGATACTACCATTTATATGCTTGTGTCCCTGTCTGCACTAAGGATTTCTCTGGTATTACTAAAAATTCACAGTTGGGCTGAGGTTGCCAGTTAGCATTTTGGGGTTGGGAGCAATTTGTTTGCTACCATTGCTTCAGGCTTATAAGCTTTCATCACTAGGCTTAATTGGACAATTAAAAAAAAAAAAGCAGCCCTGAAGCCCAAGAGACACTGTAGTCTACTACACCCAGTAGTCTTGTTTTCACATGGTCATTTTTGTTACCCTTGGATGGGTGCTCCATGGAGACAAAACATGTAAGAGCGTGCATCTGCTGAGAAGTGTTCCTGATGGCAAAAGTGGTTAGAACGCATTGTCTTTGCTCTGCTATGTGAAAATGGAGTCCCGTCATCCGAGCAAGTCAGATGCTGCAATAATAAACATCACTATAACCAGTATGTTCATTACTGCTTTTCAGTTAATCTCATTTTGGCAAATACCATATATAAGCAATTATTCCATGATACACACAGCTCCCTACCCAGTAAACTCTATCAGCTATGGAAATTACTGCCTTTTTTCTATATCTCAACAGACTAACACTCAGCTCATTGGTTTTCCTTCTGTCCAGTTGAATCAAATCCATTGATAGAGTGTTAGTAACACCAGCTTGGATAGCCAGTGCTGTCACTTGGTAGCTAAAGAAAATTCAAAACAGGAAGAACTATTTGCAATGTGTTATTAGTAAAAGCAAACAGCAGCCACCACTTAGACTGACAAATGGGAAATCATACTGTGCTTGCACAACTCACGTGTTTGAAGACCTACCTCCTGCAACTGGTTTGTCCAATGGTACATCTTCTCGTGTCGAATTCAAAAGCTCATGCCTGAAAGATTTAAGATACATGCTTCAACAGTGACACACGCTTGGATAAACCAGAAGTTACAGTCACAGCCTCTGCAGCAAATACAAGTTATCAGTGAAGGATCAGAACAAAAATAACAGGGGACACCCCCAACATTAAATTCCAACTATCACCAAAGTATTATACGAGCTGGTTGGAACCCTACTGACAAAAACATTTTTCATGCCTGATACTCATATCCACCTGAGCCATAACACTTCACGGTAACATACAGATTACATGAAAATTATCTCTGAGGTCTAAGACACACTTCATCAGAAACAAAGATCCAAATGAAAAATGTAACCTTTAAAAATGAAAATCTCAAATCAGACATTTCTGTTTCCCAAATACATCTAGTTTTATCCATATTAGAACAACAAAAGATTTAAAAATCCAGACATTCCTCACAGAGCTGAACTGGCTTTTGAGCTGCTCTGGTTACCGCACATTACAAAACCGATGAACAGCATAAATTAATTACTGTTAACAACTAAGACAAATTTGACAAGAGCAGGTGCCAGCATTGCATAAATATTAAAATCTACACACAGTGTCTGATTTTAAGTGAGCCAAAAGGTAGATCTACACTTCTGCCTCTTTTCTGGTTATCCACAAGCGTTAGGGTAACGGGAACCGAACATAAACCTCTCAAATTTGAGCACTCAGCACCCAGGCTAAAGGCGGCACGCACAGAGGCATGGGCCGGCACTACCACCAGCTCTGAGCCTGACCACAGCAACCAGCAGATTCCATCCCACTTCGAAAACTCTCGGATTAGGCCCTGCACCACCCAACAACAGCAAAACGTCAGCTGTTAGTCGCAGAAGCTTCATTTAAACTGTAACCTCCCATCTGCGGTGTGAAACATCACATCTGTCTGAAGCGAGGCCCCACGCTCTAAGAGGTGAATATCCACCCAGTCCCAAAGCTGCGCGTGGGTCTGCCACAGCCGTACCCACAGCACTGGGTCTCCAAGAGCCCTGCACCTCCGAGATCCAGCACTCCGCATCCACAGATGCCGGCATCTCTTCCCACACATCCTGAATTCAGGCTCTGTCCAGGCTCCCTTCCAATACCATCTGCTTTTGTAGTAAGCAATGTCCAGGTTCTTCTACGAAAGACACTAAGGCAAGAAAGGAGAGAAGGAGAAAGAAAGGAGCCCAGGACCTCTCATGGGTCTCATGTCCCCACTTTACAGGCATACGATGCCCTGCCAGGCTAGCTACGGCAGGCAACTGAGCCCTCAAGCGGTTCCTACGTACATCTAAGGTCTCCCTTCACATACACTCTCTGATCAGACACACCATGGACACGCATCCAACTAAATCACAGGAACCAGTAGTTATTTTGGCCTCAAGCCTGCCCTGGGAGATGTTATATACAGATATGGCCATAGACAACTCCATACAGCATTCCATCAAGAAAAAAGTCCCAAGTTGAAATTTAGGCCAGGATCCTCAGACAGCATAAAATATGCTCAAGTCTATAGCTTTCAACAGGTATTCCAGCCACAGAGATTAAAACAGTACAAAGAGATCTGCCCATGATAAGAAATCCATAATATTGAAGAGATCTATCCAGATCTCAGCCACCACTGCACTGCTCTGGCGATCTGATAAGCTGAATTTATCAGAGTAAATATCAACTAAAAAATACTCATCACTACTGCAAACGAATACGTCAGTAGAAATCAGTTTGTAAGTTCTTGACGATAAAATGAAGCAGCATGGAGCTAGCAGAAAACAATGAGTAATATAGGGACAAAAATGCAAAATTCCTTACTTTTTAATCACAAACCGGATCCGCTCCTTTGCTAGAAGTATCCTCTCCAGACGGGGAATGCCGTACGTGGATGGCCGCCTGAAGGGAATTCCTTCTGGCAGCCCTTCCACATATAAGTCTTCCACGTGTGACTGGAAGAGTGGGTACGGGATAGACACTGGCCCCTTTGCTTTGATAGCTTGAGCTTTAAGAAAAAAGGAGAACAAAAACATGAGACTAGCTTGTAGCTCTACTCAGATCATCTGTTTGGTATCACTCTGAAAAACACTAGAACTAGTAGACAGGCAAAAACCCCCTCCGCACATTTAAACATGCAGGCATTCCTATTTGTGGGGGTTTGTTTTTGTTTTATAGCAAAATCACTCTAATTCACAGTAAACAAGCTGCAGACCTGCAGACATATGCAGAGTCTCCTCTTTTCCCTTTACTCTGTAAACATGTAATAACAGACACTGCACCTGTTACAGTGAAGTTTTGCAGTATTTTGGTTTTGTTTAATAGCACATTTTGAAAGATAAAATTGCTTAGACTTAATTATAAACCAAACATGTTTCAGTTCATTAGCTCTGATTATTATTATTTGTTTCTACTGTTGGGTTATAAGAGTCATTAATGCTCTGGAGGAGGGGCACACACCCTTCTTTTGAGTGAATTTCCCAAAGCTTTGGTATATTTTAGAAAGCCAAGGAATCACTAATGAAATAAACAATACACTTCTAACACCATCGAAAAAAGCGTGTCGCTACTAGTGGAATCTCTGAAACAAATGAAAAGCAAATAACAGATTCACCCACAGCTAGAAAATAACCTCAATGTATTTCCTTAAGTTACGAGGACCGTAATCACATCAATACCCCTATCAGGCTGGCAAACATGGGACAACGGCATGATGGTTTGCAAATACCAAGAGGGCTAATTTCTTTATACTCACGAGGCTACGTTAATTTTGTAGGCCATGCAACAAGAATTCTCTATTACCATCTGACTGGTCTGCAAATAGTTTGGTACATTCTGTTGTTTTGCTATGGAAATCAGATGAAAAATATTATTTGAGGAGAAAAAGGCCAAATTAGAGTACAGCTATGTTGTGGCAGGGTTCCTGAAAGCAAAACTATTCAGGGCACTTTTTCGAGCAACTTAATGTTACATGAAAGTGGCCAGTGGTTCAGGCATCGGTGTATACAAAATGCTTATATTAACCCACAAATTCATAAAATCACAGAATGGTTTGGGTTGGAAGGGACCTTAAAGCCCACCCAGTGCCACCCCCTGCCCTGGGCAGGGACACCTCCCACCAGCCCAGGTTGCTCCAAGCCCCGTCCAGCCTGGCCTTGAACCCCTCCAGGGATGGGGCAGCCACAGCTGCTCTGGGCAACCTGGGCCAGGGGCTCACCGCCCTCACAGCAAACAATTTCTTCCTAATATTCAACCTAAATCTACCCTTTTTCAGTTTGAAACCATTCCCCCTCATCCTATCATTACACTCCCTGATCCAGAGTCCCTCCCCAGCTTCCCTGGAGCCCCTTGAGGGACTGGAAGGGGCTGGAAGGTCTCCCCGGAGCCTTCTCTTCTCCAGGCTGAACCCCCCCAGCTCTCTCAGCCTGTCCTCCCAGCAGAGGGGCTCCAGCCCTCCTAGCATCTCCGGGGCCTCCTCTGGCCCCGCTCCAACAGCTCCGTGTCCTTCTGCTGTTGGTGCCCCAGAGCGGGACGCAGGACTCCAGGTGGGGTCTCACAAAAGCAGAATAGAGGCGTAGAATCACCTCCCTCAACCTGCTGGCCACACTTCTTTTGATGCGGTCCAGGACTTCATTAAATTCTTGAAAGTAATGCAAAAATTCAGGTTTTAAAGGCATTTGGGTAACATACGCTTTCAACCACTTGGAAGCAGAACAGTTCTAGGTCTGATTATCACAAAACAGGGAGGCTTTAAAATAATGTATGTATCTTAGTTTTATATTCTGATGAGAAACGAGTACCAAAATTTTAGAAAACTGTGAGAAGAATCATGTTTCAACTAGACTTGGTTTCAACTGCCAAATATAAGGTGGCCAATACTGGAGTTGGAGAATAGATATGTTCAGAGAGGGACACGAACCTGAAGATGGCTCTTAGCAAAAAAGACTAAAGAAACCCTGCTCAAACCTGCGTCAAAGGAGCTGCAGAACAATCAGCAAAAGAGCTGTCATGTATCACACCAGTCCTTCATTAAAGTAGATTTTTATTGCTGTCATATACCTCTTCCAACAAATTAAAAATCATTATTCTCAGCCATGGAGGCTGTTGTGGCAAGTGGCGAAAAGCGTTAACGAATCCAGCAGATGAGCCTCCGATGGAAAGGAGCGTTTTTGAACCACAGTGAGCCGCAGGAAAAGATCAAGAACATCACGAAAATCTAGATTGCTACACAGAAACAAGTAAGAACAGCTTCGGAGTAGCAAAAATCCTGTTTAAATAGGTAACTAACAAGAGGTAAGTTTTTACAAGTGAGAGCCTGTATTTCTCTTAAATCAGCAAATGTTTTAGCAAATACTCTTCAGAGTATTCGGCCTAGGAACACAGTCAGCATCACAGTCTGCAGTGAAGCTTCTTAGATTTGGAAACGTAAGCGTTTTTGCACAGAAATCCTATTGAATATAGGTTTCATTTTTATATGTAGGTCTGTATTTGTGAGTCGCTATCTTGTATTTACACTAAAAAGTAATCCCATTTAGTTTGCATCTAAACACAAAAATAAATATATTTTCAGACATGTCAGTTGTAATGGATGACAATGACTGACATTGCTAAAACCCTTTGGAGCTCCAGAAGCTTCCAGGCTCCATCCCTGGAGGGGTTCAAGGCCAGGCTGGACGGGGCTTGGAGCAACCTGGGCTGGTGGGAGGTGTCCCTGCCCAGGGCAGGGGGTGGGACTGGGTGGGCTTTGAGGTCCCTTCCCACCCAAACCATTCTAGGAGTCTAAGCCAACAAATCTGAGGAGCGTTCTGGGAATTCTGGCCATCCATAACTCATTTCAGTAAATGGGAAATTGCATGCCCATGCAGACAGAAAGAATTGGAATCTGAGATGGATTTGGTTTGTGAATCCATGAAATATTGTCATCCATGGGGAAAAAGGAGGTAATTTAATACCATCTGGCCTGCTACGGAAAGTCAGGAACAGCTCTGTATTCAACAGACTCCACAGGAGATTTTTAGGCTGGTTATGTGCAAACACCAAACCCAAAAGTAAAGCAATTCACCAAGAACGATGCTCCTTTCTAGAGCAATTAAAATACTGTGAATCAGATTCTGAACTGTTTTTACTTGGTGTGAATTGCTTCCAGTGGGCTGTTTAAATGTCAGATGATAGCCACACCCCAAACATGTAATAATGCCAACATCACAAGGTCCATTCTGAAAGCACTTCCACTTTTCACGGCAGAGGAGCACCAGCATTTATTTTGAAATTTTTGCTGATGCTGTTTTAGTGCGCGATATGTGGACACAAAATATGCCTAGGTGCAACGTCCGGAGACAAATTCCAAAGTCTAACACGTGTGCTTCTTTTTCTCTCCAAGAACCATTAACATATTGTTGCTTCACTGCAAATCAATCATAATCAGAAAGGAACAATCAGTCAGTGGTAACCTCTCCCCAGAGCCATTTTACAAGATTATTTCACTTAAGGACTCAGTGTAATTACAGAAAAAAGGCCAGCTCTCTCAAATGCGTGTGCCCAAGCCGTGAGCATGCCGGTGCTCCCGGAAACGGAGCGCAACTGAAAAATAAAATCAAGTTTCGCACTTAGGTGCTAAACAGGCACCCAATTTTGAAATTACTCTGCTCATCAAAAAAGCTATTTTCCCCAGTTTTAAGTCTTCTAATAATATTTAGCCCTTTGGTGCAGTCAGTACTAGTGTGCTCCTGAGCCAACAAGACGCATGCCAAAGAGCCGTGATTTATGGTGTCAAAGCACTAGAGGCAAGCAACTGGAGTGGGAAAGGAGTGTTACACATACCGTATTTTTTTTCAAAGAGCTCTTCAACTTGCTTCCTCAAGTCTGTAATTCGCGCGTTCCATTTCTCTGCAAAGAAAAAGGGGAGGACATGTCAGAGTACAAATGAGACACGGAATCTCTTGTAAAATCTATGTTACCACTAACTGAAATCTGCAGCGTGCTTTTACCGCTCACCTGCACACAGGTGCCTGGGAGTATGGTATAGGCATAGGCTACACCTTAAAATATACGGATACATTCAGAAAGAAACAGGATACAATAAAATGTTTAAGATGAGCTCCAAAACTTGCGCAGATGATAAATCAAGCTTAAAACAACATAAACCTGGCTAAAGTGGTTTCTCTTTGATGGCTTGGTCAGCAGCTCTCACCACCATGAGGGGTAAAGTCAGTTTGCAGCCACTGTTGATAGTTATCTAAATCCAGGCACTCAAAAGCTTAATTAGTGAAGCTTGATAAAGCTTACAGTGAGTACATGAAGTTATTTTGGCTCAAATCTGTACAGCTATCTGGGTCAGGAGGCATCACACCATCTTCTACCTTAATCCAGTATTTCTCCAAGTCCTGATGTTGCAGAACATCCCCACAAATCCTATTTCTGAAAGAAGATGCAGGCTGCGAGACAGAAGTTATCCAAATCCAATTGTGTTCCATGGAGAGCTGGATTAAACAGCAAAATTCTAACATCTAATTTTCTCCCTATGACAGAGAGCACACGTTTTCACAGCTTTTTGTAGTAGCTCAACGCTCTCAGGAAAATGCCTCAACTCTTTTGTAGATGGTACCAGACGCTGGCTGGCCTTCAAGAATGAATTAATAAGCAAGTGTACTTAAAGCTTATTTCTTACACTAAAGACTTGAATCTAGTAACTACAGAGGCCAAAAAATGAGGCCATTCAAGTTATTACACTTCCAGTTGTGAAAAAATCCTTATATCGGACAAGAGAGAGGATGGAATTTTGAGTCCGTATCAAAAGGGTTTTAAATATTTATTCTCAGACCAATGTACACAACTTTGGTGGCCATTTTAAGCTTACAGTTTTTAAGTGTGATTTCATGGCTCTCAAGAGAACAGCATGCTTCAGATGTAGGCAAGAGTAAGGCCTTGTGTAGAGGGGAAAGGGTGTTTTCGCACACTGCCTCTCATCCAGACACAAGCTCTTCATTCTAGTGACCTGGCCTATCACCTACATCAATTAACTTCTTTATATTTTGAAATGACATCCGTGTGGATAAATCTATGTAATTGCTTTTGCCACCCTTTTTACAGCTTCTTAGCTGATAAATATGTCTTGAGCTCAATGTTTTGTACTCCCGTGTCACTTCAACCTTGCAATATTTCCCTCTAACTGCAGACGTACAGCCAGATGAAGCTCTTCCTGATTCCAGCACAACCACCAACTGCATTTTTTTTGTTGAGCTACACAATGGAAACAATGGATTAACAGCAGCTTTCCCACTAAGAGTCATGAAAATACAAGTCAGAATTTACTGGCTGGAAGGGGAAACCCCGCTTTACTCAACATGTGAACACGCATGGCCCTGGGACAAGGGTTTGGGAGGCACCGGCGCGACTCCAGATCGTGACCCACAGCAAACGGGCACAGAGCTGAGATCCCTACAGCTCATCAAGTTCTCAGCAAACGACCTCCTCTAAAACTCAGGCTGGTATTCGTCAGAGGGAGAAAAGCCAGAATATCATGCCGCATTACAAGGCAACCATAAAAGTAATATTGTTCTGAATATTGGTTCTTGTTCCAGTTTTACGAGAAGATGCTCACAGCCATCCTGCTCTTCCCCTGCTTGTTAGTGCACTCACGAGAGCGCTCCTACGTCAGCGACCGAGTTGTCAAGGCTTTGTTCTTCTCAGTTACCAAACCTACCACTGGCCAAATATTCCACATGGGTCTTTTCAAGTAACTACTTCCATCCCCCTCTGCCTCCAATGGAAACACTACAGGGATTAATAATCAAATACACCACAATACGGGTGCGTTTATTTGGAATGGTGGATACACAGAGAATAGGCAGTTGAAAAAAAAAATCATAAATTGGCTCACATTTTGATCAGCACACTGTGTTTTTTAGCTACTTTTGTATTTTATGAGTAAATTGCCAAGTTAGGCTACAGAGATATTTCGAAGTTCAGAGGGGTTATCAGGCATCTGGCATGATTTTCAATCAGATTGCCAGCATTATTAACTCCTTGGATTCGGACCAATTACTGTAAAAACATTCTTTTGTCACACACTTTGTGCTCTCGTAGTGAAGGTGAAAATGTACCACAAAGCTAAGCTGATCCTCTGTTTTGGTGATCACTCCCCGCAAAGCAGTTTAGTTCTCCCATAGGCACCAAGCTAAGTGGCGGTTTCCTCTTAGTCCTGTAGGTACACCTTTCGATACCTGGGGAACACCATCCCAGTTGAGTAACAATCCTAAAAACTTCCCCAGCCTGTCCAGTCCCTTCACGTTACTCCATTCTCTGCTCCAGAAAACATCCATTACAGCAGAGGCAACCTGCGCAGGGCACACAAAATGATGCTCAGGTTCTAAGGACGGTCCTATTCCCCACACTCTGTGGGGAAATAAACTGGAAAACGCACAGCAACTCCAAGCATGCTGCAGGCTGGCAAAATCTGTGTTAACAGCGTGTCAAGATGGGGAAAAACTATACACGCTTCCCATCACTGTCACAGTGAGACAACAGCCAAGGGGACTCTTTTTTCACTAAGAGGGTATGACACAACTGCAAGCCACAACTCGAAGCTTTTGATAAAATCTCCAAGAAAGCAAAAAAAATGCCGTGGGAAGAGATTTTTACTGACAATGTCATTTCCTTTCAGCAAAGATATTTTTAGCCTTAAATAGTTGGTTCAGAAATACTTGTGAAATCCAACCTCCCTTCCCAAAGATTATCAATTTCTATCAAGCATTTTACCAGCCACTTTTCGTCCCTCCCCCTGGTTACAATTATTTTGTTTTCCACTTTGTTTTCCTGTTTGCGCGAAACTAAGAGCACAGCCCATCACTCCCCGTTTCTCGGGCCACTTGGGGTACCTGATGTCTGACTCAATCGAGACAGACAGGAATTCTCCCCAACACACAGCTGTCACACATCTGGATGTCATCAGTGTTACGTGAAATACTGGAAGTCCTTACCAGATGAGACAGATTTCTCTCTGAGCATCTGTTCCTCCTTTCCAGTCTTCCGAGTGCGTGTCCTTTGTCATTCCACAGCTATTCACGACAGAATTAAACACCTCCTTTCTCCTGTCCAATTATCTAATATTGAACTTCATTAGACCAAGGTGCAAAGTCTGAAACGCCCGAACAGCAGCACTGCAACTACCAACGGTTGCTCCTTCTTTTCATTACAGCAAATGAACTCTGCTTCTCCGAAGTTCCTCACGCTCATTTTGTGTTTTAACCAGACCTTGCAACACCGTGGAGAGACACCGCTTTCTGTAGGTGAACCCCGAAAGTGAATATGAGGGGCGATAACCACAGTACTACTTAGGAACCCCAGGAATAAAGACCTCTGAACAATCTGTCAGCTGCAGAACACTGTTATCTAGCTGCACGGCAAAGGTTCTTGAGAACGGGGCACAGAGAGAATCTACCGAGCCAACTCGGAAGCAGCAGCGAGCAGGTAAACCGCAAGATGTTCCTTAACTGGTGTTTCAACATTGCAAGCTCAGCTCAAACTTCTACCTTCCTAATATTTTATTACCTTTGCTGTCCGTGTCTAATAAACCGCACTGTCTATTCCCCTCAAACTCCTGCTGCCAAGCTTTGACACTGTTTCTACTAAGGGAGCATACTCCAGCAAAAGCTGCTGCAGTATTAACTGCTCAAATCTTCTCTTCTACTAATGCTGCCATTACGTTCTCCCGACCCAACCAAAACTAACTAATGCTACATGTGGAACTTCCTATTAGTATTAATGATCTTTTGAGAATAGAGCCCTCAGCAACGTTTTATTCACTTTCACTGAAACTGGCATGAAACAGCACGTTTCACACAAAACAGATGTCAGCAGAGGTTCTGTGGGGATTTTTCAATTGACCTCAAATCCCAGGATTCTTAATAAACCTCCCAAACACTGCGCCAAAGGACATATTCCTGATCGCGCAGAACCTTATAGAAGATTTCATGGGATATCTGCCCAGAAACCAAACCAAAACGAGAAATAAAGGAAAGGGATGGGGCTGCAACAAACCCCGTGGGAAGTCTCTTTAACCGGAACAACCACAGCGTGCGGATGCAGTTCTGCAGTGAGAACTCTGCACAAGGTATCATGAAAGAACGCTCCCCAAAAGACCCCAGCTTTTTGTGTGTCCACAGGGATCATGGCAGGCTACTCGGCGTAACAGTCCTTGATCACCTTCCCAAACGCGGCTCCCTGCAGCACATCGTCACTGCTCGCAGGATGTACAGAGAAAGACCAGTTAGACAGGATCCTGACCTCCGGTGTGCCGTATTTCAGTACACCAGTGAATTCACTCTGACCATCTCGTCCAAGAAGTCAGCTTACAAGAATCTAGATTTATTTTTATTTTATTAAATTATTCGCCGTGTCTATTTTAGATAGTCACTTTGAATAATGAGAAACAACAGAGGCAGCCGATGATGGTGATGATTACACTGCTGCAATATAACTAAAAAGAGCCTGGGGCTCTTGAATGAATATTTGCACTGGTGTGTCTCACTCCTGCAGGGTGAAATTGTCTAATACCTTTTTATAAAACAAAGCAGAGAGACAAAATAACCTTTAATTTGTATCTTACCAAAATTGAACTCTCTCACTTTTCTTTTCCCAGTACTGGCAGCTTCATTAGCGGACTCGGTGTTCTTCGGTCTCTTGTTAGGGGGCAAGTACTCGTCATCATCTTCAAGAAACATAAAAATATCACTGTTTTAATGTTCAGAGAACTCATGTGCAACATTGGAACTGCTTTGAATTTCAAAGCTCTAATGCAAGTATTGAACTGTGTACCAATGCTTTATCAGGGCATCAAATTTTGCAATGAACTACTTATCTGAGTAGCTTTAGGAACAATTTGTGCAAGAGAACCAGCACAAGGCGTAAGGTAGCAAAAAGCAGAGCTTCTTCTGCACTTCCTAAGGAAAACAATATTGTGTTCTGAAACACAACTGGACATCTCATGATCACGAAATGACCAAGCAACAGCAAAAGTAGCCAGGAAATAAATTGCGCAGACAGAGACTGCATTTTTAAATCTATTTGGAAGTTTCCATCCACTAATAAGTCTTGAAATACAGCACTTAAGTTTTATCTTGAAGAGCTCAAAGGTGCTAAAACCTGTTTCAAACCACTGTAAAACTGATGGATGTAACTGAAATTCACATAACAGGCCAGCCCTACCTCAAACACACACAAACGGGGGAAAACCGCAAACGCTGGGTACTTTCCAGTGAGCTGCTACTTAGCCAGTCACTTCCCAATCCAGAACGCTACCTTCCCTACCAGTTAATGAGTTCTTACGACTGTCCAATTGCCAGTACCTGCAACCTTAGACAACAGAAATGGCTAAAGCAGAGAAAGAAAATGAAAGTTAATTTCACATACAGAATCGCACCTGCCCAGGCCACCAGGGGTATAGTTTACTTGGTAAGAATAATATTACACCTTGACATCTCTGGTGCAGTTGTACTATGTTCTGTTAGAGAAAACCTTTTCAGAGCATTTTTACTTTTGTGGCAAAGGTCTTTACATAGACAAAAACTTAATGACTATTCTCGTATTACCTTTTCTGCTGAGGTAATGTAAGAATTACTTTACTGCTGGATTATAAAAAGGTGAAAGTAACGCCAGAAGTGTCAACTTTGTCCTAAAGTGCATTGCCTGATTTCTAAATTACTAATTTGGTGGTTTTAATCTTACTCGTTCCAGAAATAAGCATTGCAAAAAGCCAATCTCAGAACTATTTTAAAGCAGTTACAGGACATGTAATTCACAAATATAAGAAATACAGCTGATTTACAATCAATATCCTAGCATAAAAACAGCAGGGATACTGGTTAGTGGCCTTAGTGCCGTTTAGATGAGAAAGGGAGGTGGTAAGTATAAAGGTTTTTATCTTATATTTATTGCTATTAGACAAATAAATTGAAGCTTCACTTGCATCACCTGTAACACATCATTTCTGTTTGGTACATTTCTTCCCAGAAGCTTGTGTTAACTAGAAATTTTATATAACTACAGGGCGCTTATAAAACAACGTATTCTTCAGAATGGATGTTGTAAAGTCTTTTTAAACTCTAAATTAATGGCTGCTAAACAATGAGCACCATTTGTTACCAATGCTTGACAAATACGTGAAAAATGCAAATCTCTGCCACACAGCATTTCAAAACCAGCCCAGTACGTCCAGTATGCTTCAGTACACTCTGCTTTTGTAAAACTTCTGGATCAGATATGGTCACCAAGCAGCGCATGATCCAAACCCCAGTCAACGCTGGCACATCATCCTATTTATTCAGTACCAAGTAATGCAGGCATTTTTGGACCTAAAAATGCCCAACGGACTGAAATCAATGAGCTGGAGAACTCACCTTCGATGGTGACCTCGACCTCGGGGTCCTCGCTTGTTTCTGAAGGGGCGTGCTGGGAGGAATCTGGAGGGGAAAACAGGGCTGCTGAATGACAGGGACAGAAGAGATTTTTAACCCAACACTCCAAGATTTTGTATATTTCAACTAACACTTGTCAAAGCAGCCCCCTGCGCCTATTGTGTCCTCGCCAGACCCAGAGACCCTCTCTTCCCCTGAGGGTACTGGATCGTGTTGAACGGGGCTCGGCAGGCGTGGGCCAGGGCCCAGCACGTTGCAGTGATTTGTCTTTCCCTGGGATTCTTCCAAATATTCTATTAGTTTTTCAAGATTCTGCACTTGTTCAGGGCTGACGTTCCAAAACACTGGAGGTGTCCACCATCCTAGGCATCTGACCGCACACCCTGCCACTCGTAACTATCCAGCCTTGGCACACCTCTGGATGACATTCTTAAATTGCCGGCTAACCTGAGACAAAACTGAAACAATATTCCCAGGAAATACCAATAGAAGTATTTTAACTACCCAAGGACGTTCAAGATGTTTGATGGTTGGAGTAGATGATCTGAAAGGTCCCTTCCATCCTAGGCAATTCTATGATTCTAAGGTACCGATAAGTTACTGTCATGAAGGAGGAAACATCACGGGAGAAGGTAGCGGAGGTGCCATTCTGTATTTCCTCCATAAAAAACCTCTCAGAGGAAGAAGTATAATTGCTAATTGTCTCCAGGAGATGGTACCTGAGGTACAGTAATAGCTTCAGCACAAAACTCAAATACCAGATTAAGCTCAAGGTCAGTGTTCTAGTAACAGATCTCCCAGGTAAAACATTACAAATCACTGCAGAGCACAGCAGCCTGCAAAAGCCAACACCAGTCGTTAACATGGACAGCAAAAGTGAGAGCACGAAGCAGATCAACTAAACTAGTATCAAGAAGAGATGATAAATATCATGCCCCGCAACTCTGAACAGATACAAATCCCCTTCATATGCTCCGATTGATCTGTTATTATCTCAAACCCCTCAAGGCCCAGGTTTGGTGCCAAAATGGACTGTTGTGGTTTAACCCCAGCTGACAACTAGGAGCAGGCAGCCGCTCGCTCGCTCCCCCCCTCCAGTGGGATGGGGAGAAGAATCGGGAAAATAAGGAAAACTCATAGGTTGAGATAAAAACAGTTTAGTAGGACAACAATGAAAGAGAAACTAAAAAATAATAATAGAAGAATATCCAAAATGAGTGATACACAATGCAATTGCTCATCACCCGGTAGTCGATGCCCAGACAGTCCCCGAGCAGCGTCCCCCCCCGCCATCTCCCCCAGTTCCCGTGCTCAGCAGACACCACACGGTATGGAATATCCCTTTGGCCAGCTGGGGTCAGCTGTCCCCACTGTGTCCCCTCCCAGCTCCTTGGGTGCCCCCAGCCTTCATGTTGGCAGGCCAATATGAGAAGCTGAAAAGTCCCTGAGTGCTTTGCAACAACTAAAATATTAGTGTGTTATCAACATTATTCTCATCCTAAATCCAAAAGATAGCAGAATACCAGATGCCAGTAAGGAAATTAACTCTATTCCAGCCGAAACCAAGACAAATCTAAATTAATGGCTGTTACACAATGAGTATCCTTCATTACCAATGCTTGAAAAATATGTGAAAAATGCAAATCTCTGCCACACAGCATTTCAAAACCAGCCCAGTACGTCCAGTATGCTTCAGTACACTCTGCTTTTGTAAAACTTCTGGATTAGATATGGTCACCAAGCAGCGCATGATCCAAACCCCAGTCAACGCTGGCACATCATCCTATTTATTCAGTACCAAGTAATGCAGGCATTTTTGGACCTAAAAATGCCCAACGGACTGAAATCAACGAGCTGGAGAACTCACCTTCGATGGTGACCTCGACCTCGGGGTCCTCGCTTGTTTCTGAAGGGGCGTGCTGGGAGGAATCTGGAGGGGAAAACAGGGCTGCTGAATGACGGGGACAGAAGAGATTTTTAACCCAACACTCCAAGATTCTGTATTTCAACTAACACTTGCCGAAGAAGCCCCCTGGCTCACTGAAACCTTTTGCATTCACAAAATGCAACAAAACCAGAAGTAAAGATAGTTTACCATAAGCCTTTAAGCAATTCTAGACAAGGGTAAGGAGGTGAGGATTAGACTTGCTAAACTGTGTGCAGCAGCGCAGAGCTGGCATTAATGACAGTAGGAAATTCCTTGTTCTTGGCTTAATAGGATTAATACAATCATAAATATTTTCCCCTTTGTTATCAAGGATTACTGAAAATATAAACAAAGGCTGTGTGCCCCTACAGATGATATATTTCCTCACCATTTATAGAGACTCATAGTTGTTGCACTATAATGATTTTCATAACAGGCTCCAAGGCCAACAGTGAAAAATGAGAAGGAATTTTGTAATCCTAATGCTTTCATTGGGGCGATCTGCACCAACAAAATAAGCAGGATTACGCCCATCAATACTTGGTGGGAGAAGGAGCAATTTGCATTCAACTGCAGTAAAGCTTAAAAAAGTGAAGCTAATTGTATCGGAAACTATTTCAAAACTTAAGTAGCAGTGTATGAAGGATTATATTTTAATTATTCTGGCAGAGTAATGCTGGGCCTGTGCATTTTGAAGAGTATCTTCTTTCAGATCTCTGTAAGCTGAAGTATGGTATCACTCTGGGAGCAAGTTTGATGGAATCTCCCCTTTCCACGGCTCTTCACATGATGAGCGTAGTAGAGATTCAGCAATAACCTACTGAGACACCTTCAGTGGAACATATTCAAACTATGTCAAATACATCATCCTGCTCATAGAAAACACAGTATGATGTTCTGATCTAATTCCGAGTGAGTGCTAGGTAAATAACTAGCAAATGCAAAGCACAACAAAAGGAAAGAATCAGGAGGAAATGGTCTTTTAGTAGATGTGAACCCAAACTACGGTCATAGAAATAACCATCGCATCAGCTGATCTCTTAGAACCTTTGTTAAAAGCATCAGAAAACTTTAAAGAGAAAAAAAGAAAAACAAGAAATACAAGCGTCGTAAGTTTTGCGGAAATTTAAGAGCAGCCACGAAGACTGACAAATGGTCCATCTAGTCCAGCAACAAACCCCTGAGAAACAGTCACAATTAAGAGAAACATGCAAATATGTCAAAGCAGATGGTAACAAGGTTCTGCAGGAAACTCTCGGTTTCTTCTTAAACCATATTAAACCAACTAGTCTAAACACTAAAGTAAATATTTTTTAAGAACATTTTATCATCATTAGGTATTTGTTGATCTTAGGTAAATACACACAGCTCTAAGCAGCCGCCTTCTGCACAGTTCCAAACGTTGTCATCCAGTGGCACTCTCTCCAGATTCTCAAAAGTGATTTTGTTCAGTTTAAAACAATCTCTTTTGATACACGTAACCTTAAACTTTCTGATTGCTGAATTTCAAGCACATCATGCTCCCGACTCATCCAATCTCATTAAGACCTCAGACACCTTTAGCAGCTACAGCACACGATAACTTTGCCACTTCCTTGTTCACCATCTTGTCAAGGTTACTGGAGGGGGAAAAACAGTGAAAACCACCAGTGATATACACCAAAAGATACATTTGTGCATACCTCTAATGTTTTTCTATGCAGAAAACAATAATTTCTGCAAATCTGCATCACAGCCTGTAGCTTTCAGACCAGCTTTCAGAAGAGCTTTACATGCATAGCATATGCATTCCTTTAATAATAGCTTGAAGTTAGACTGTTACCTGCAATTTTTATCACTGCCTATAGAACATCTTCGTAAATGCTAACCTTCACGAATAACAGGTTTATTCTATTTAGCAAAATCAGGGTGCAACTTTCAGCGTATCTCTTACAGACACTTGTAATGGAGCACAGATTGGAGGAAAGGGTGTGACACAAAGCATCTGTAGCTATAAAATTCTACATAGTCAAAACCGAAGCAAAGTCAATGTCTTGTCATTTCGTATCCCACTTCCCTGGCCTCAGGCTCTCTCTTCACAGTCAGGCATAAGGCTCGTGGCATTAGGGTCAGGAAAACAAAGCACCCAGATTACTTCTTCTCAAATAAGTGCAGTTAGTAGTGCAGTCAGCACGAGCAAAGAACTTTATCCTCCTTTCAAGAGAAATGCTTTTAAATTTCATGTAACGGTACCTTTAACTATGGTGATACCTGCCTTTAAAGCAAAACTAATGGGATTTGCAAGAACAAGTATTGCTGCATAACTTGGCCTTAAAGACTGACAGCTCAGGTTTGAGAGTCAGGTGCTTGGAATGAAATTAGCTGCAGAATGATGTACTTTTAGCATCACGTCAAAGCATTAAACGTCGGGTGACAAGCACCTTACAAATGCAATTTATGATTTAAAAGAATGACGACTCCCATCACAACTTGCATATAGTAAGCCATAGAGTGGTATGACTTGGGAGATTAAAAGCAGAACAAAACAAAAAACCCAAAAGCCGACCTTGTGGAAATGTGGAATGAGAATGGTTGGAGAAGACGCACAACTTTAATTAAGGTGCCATCTTTTTAAATATTTTGTGTTAAAAAAATATGCAATTATGTCAATTTATTCTCATGAAACACATTTCATCTCTTTAACCTTCTACTGATATTTCCACATCTGTTCCTTCACTGCAATCAGAACCCTGGTGGCTTCCTTTAGACTAATATAAAGTAAAAAACATACCGCAACAAAAATACTAAGGGAACTTTTAACACCGACTATTCAAAGTACGGATTTTCATAAGTGAAAAATCCAGAACTATAATGTTCACATGAACAACATACAGAAGACTCAAATTCTGAAGCAAGAGCTCTCTGGCCTTATAAAGAACTTCAGGGGTTAAAATGCAGATTGGTATTTTCTAGTGTTTGCAAATGTGCAAAACAGTATTTTTAACACAAACTGTAAGAAGCCGAAAAAAAATGTGTAATTTTGGGGTAAATTTATTTCATCTACAGTTCAGATGCAGTAAGGAACTTCCGCTAAACACAGACTTGCCATACACTTCTTTCTGTGTGCGCCCATTCACCTCACACGCAGCTGGAAGAGATGATCAAGTTGTGCTCATAACACGTAAGCAGAGGTTTATTAAACTTTATAACCAATTATGAAACGCACTGAATTTCTTGAGAAACAATTCCCACAAATTGCCGGTGCTTTAGAGTGATGAACCGGATGTTCCTTTTTGAATGTAGAAAAGAAAGAAATGAGACTCCCTTCTATGTCTCTACTTGGACACCTGAAAATGAAGGCAACTGAAATTTTCATTTCTGTTGAAGTTTAAGTTCCAATACTCTTACTTCAAATCGAGAAAACAGAGCCCCGAAAAGTAAATCTCACACATTCCATTTCCAAAGCAGCCGTGAGAAAAATACAAAAAAAGATCTACCTGTGTAACTTTTTGCAAGAGCAATTTTTTCATCCATCTCTGATGTTTCGGAAGAACCTGCTTGGGAAGAAAGAGAATGGCTTTCAAATCGTGTCTCACAACAAACACGTTTCGCAGTCCGTAGAGGAATTTGCCAAATAACTCTTAATTTCATACATCATATGCTCGCTTCATACGTGCTGTAATGTTGAACTTAGGAAAGACTGGGAAATATTAAAGATCTATAAATCCTTACTTACCCAGTTCAACAAATAGAAATGCTGAGGGGCTATGGAAGGGGTGTGCATTTCTTGACTACTGAACAGTCACAGACTCAAGCAGAAAAGCAGGTTTTCAATTTTTTCTGGCACTAATAAACTAATTTTAAAACACGAAATGTTGATGGTTCTGCCCTTTTCCAACGAATTTTTAATCAGCGAAATCTTCTTCCTGTTTGTTAAAATCTGTATTCCTAGGGAGTCCCTTTTTGACTTCAAAATTTCTACCCACGTTAAACAGACGAATTCAGAGAGATTAAAATAATTTACGGCACTTCAAGGTTGTTTGCTTTTCATCACAACAGCTCTTTTGACGGCTCTATCCCGACTGCTTTAAAAAGGCTGTTGCAGAAAGCAGCACACAAACGACACTTAAAAGATTAAAATAACACCCCTAAAATCCTACTGCTTAGGATTCACACCGAGCCGGAGATGGTTCTACACCACAGAAACAGCGTAGGTACAGAAAACTAGTCTACGTGCAGCATGCAGGAATGTAGGAATACTCGGACTAACGGGGACTGAAGGATTTGGACTAATTGTTCTGTGTAAATCACATCATTTCTGTGTTCATTTGCAAAAGCGATCTGCAGAGAATCATATAATTCCCCCAAAATGACGGCTGTTTAGAGGTACGTTTATAAGCGTATCAGCAATGAATATTAACAGCTTCACAACAGAAAAGCTATTTTTTAACTAATAAGGCAAGTGAAATCTTTTAAACTCTATTTCATATGCACAGTAAGCAAGAAATACAGGAAAGACTGTGGTCACAATCAGACTTCGTAAGTATTTCAGTCAACTGAAAGAACATATACAGTATCAAATATTATGAGTTATTCAAGAAAATGAATATTTAGGGATTAAAGAAAATCATGATTATTAGTGGTTACAATAATCCTAGCTTGAGATAGTTCTGCCTAATTTGATTGCTCAGATTTTCAAAGGGATTTTAAATTAGCAGGATTTCAAGTGTGGAACCTATACAGGGTTCTTCGGTTAACATGCATTTCTTTCACCAAGTGCTGCTTTCATCTGCTCCTGCCACTTTTTTTTTGCTGGGGAGCAGGGGGGTGTTGGGTTTTTTTCCTATTTGCCTGTTCAACTGGGAGGAGCTCCCTGATTTGGTTCAAAATATGGCTGCAGAGAGAGTGGTACTGGCAGAGCCGAGACCATGGGCCAAGGACGGGAAAGGAAGTGTGGGAGAAGCCAGGGGGGAAAGAGGAGCACGGGAGAAGCTAGGGGAGGAAGAGGAGCGCGGGAGAAGCCAGGGGAGGAAGAGGAGCGCGGGAGAAGCCAGGGGAGGAAGAGGAGCGCGGGAGAAGCCAGGGGGGGAAGAGGAGCGCGGGAGAAGCCGGCGCCACTGGTGCTGCTCCAGGACACACAGGAGGGAAGTCTCACCCCAGCACCAGGACCTGCAACCGCCACGGGTGAGCAGGAACAGAACACAGCATCCCTGGGCGTGCTGGAAAACATCTCCGTGGAATACATTTGCTTTTATTCAAATAAGCGTATTCCGTGTATGCAGCCAGACGGGAGTGTCATTTCCTAAGAACTCTTCAGAACATGTAATTATTACCATTCATAATGCACTGACACACAGAAGCATGCATCCCATTATAAGCAAATATCCTATTATAAGCACAAATTTTCATGTTTATTCCTTAATTCACAGATCCCAACAGGACTGGTTTACCTACATATTCTGCAATAGCTTCTATATTGCATTATCTTCATGCCAAATATATGCTGTAACACAAATGAAAAAGGAAAAATGGGAAGTCTTTGACACATTCAAACTTGAAGAAAGATTTCTTTAGTTAAAAATACACTTACTAGGCTTACAGCCCCTGGGATTAAGCACAGAAAATTCAATCCCCTCAGCTTTAATGTCAATAAAAACTACAGTACATGTAGTAAACCCCTAAGATTTTTTTAAAATGACCCACACAGATTATTTTCTGAAATTTGAGCTTTTTTTTCATATTATGAAACTTCGACAGGGGTTGGCAGAGCCCTCTGGAGATCACCCCGCCCAACCCCCGGCCAGAGCAGGGTCACCCAGAGCAGGTGGCACAGGAACGCGTCCAGGGGGGTTGGAATGTCTCCAGAGACGGAGACTCCACCACCTCTCTGGGCAGCCTGTGCCAGGGCTCTGCCACCCTCGCAGGAGAGAAGTTTTTCCTCCTGTTGAGATGGAATTTCCCGTGTTGCAGTTTGTGCCCGTTGCCCCTTGTCCTGTCACCAGGCACCGCTGAAAAGAGTCCGGCCCCATCCTCCTGACACCCGCCCTTTAGCTATTGACAAATCTATTCCCACGGCACAATAACATGCTTAATCTAAGAGTACACACCACATTTCAAGGACTTGAGCCACATTTCAACCACTAAACTAAGAGACAGCATTTTAACTAATGTCTCTTTTCATAAGAACCATAACAAGTGGTACTTATAGATAAGGTATATGCAGGAATATTAACTGCAGTAGCTGGAATGTTCCAGTATGCATTATTTAGTCTTGCAGATCTGTGTTCAGTCCTCTTCCTCATTTAGTCAACAAAATCTGGACCTTTTCTTTCAGAACAGGTTATCTTTGGTGTCACCCAAAGCATTTAACACTGCAGTGACCTTCACATTTGTCCAGGATACTGGGAAAAAAAACATCCACTGCCATACTGCTAGTGCCCAGTGAAGGAAAACTGCCCCTAATACTTTGCCAAAACACCCACATGAATTTTTTGATGGCCGAAATCCCAATTTCACAGACTTCCTACTGTGTAATGCTAAAACATTTCCCACTTTAGCAATTTGGTATTAATTCATGGCAACATCCAAATGCTGCAACTTACCACACAACAATAAGAGATAAAAAAAGACGTCCACCTACAGGTATAATTTCTTCCCCATTTGATTAACAGGAGAATTTCACGTGCCACCAAGGCACAGCACTTTGGTCAGCATTACAGATTTGTGGGAGGAAGCAAACACTCAGAGAAAAACAATAACCATGAAACTTCATCAGTAAATCATTTTCTTCAGGAACCGCCAAGCAGATTGCTGTTCACTAACAGTTTAGTTGTTTCTTCTCATATATCAATAAGCCTGGCTTTTGCTGTAGGGTATTTTTAGTAAGAACTAGGATCCTAGCCATTCTCTTGCATGTCTCTACCAAGGCAATGCTTGGGCAGACTTGTGCCATCCCCCAGGAACACACCTCAGGAATTCTCTGCTTTTCCAAGGTCCACTTCTCTGCGTAGCATCACCATGCGCACACAAAGCCCTATATGCCTCCTGAATTTCACAGAACTATAGAATGGTTTGGGTTGGAACGGAGCTTAAAGCCCAGCCAGTGCCACCCCCTGCCCTGGGCAGGGACACCTCCCACCAGCCCAGGTTGCTCCAAGCCCCGTCCAGCCTGGCCTTGAACCCCTCCAGGGATGGGGCAGCCACAGCTTCTCTGGGCAACCTGGGACAGGCTCCCACCACCCTCACAGCCAACAATTTCTTCCTAATATTCAACCTAAATCTACCCTTTTTCGGTTTGAAACCATTCCCCCTCATCCTATCATTACACTCCCTGATCCAGAGTCCCTCCCCAGCTTTCCTGGAGCCCCTTGAGGGACTGGAAGGGGCTGGAAGGTCTCCCCGGAGCCTTCTCTTCTCCAGGCTGAACCCCCCCAGCTCTCTCAGCCTGTCCTCCCAGCAGAGGGGCTCCAGCCCTCCCAGCATCTCCGGGGCCTCCTCTGGCCCCGCTCCAACAGCTCCGTGTCCTTCTACTGTTGGTGCCCCAGAGCGGGACGCAGGACTCCAGGTGTTTACAGCTCTCTGCACTTTTTACAACCTTTGGCTTGAACCTGAGCATCAGCAACTTGAAGAAATGAAGGGGAAGCTGCTTTACTCCAGGGAAGGCAGCATGACGTGACCCAGTAACATCTCTTTTAGCTCACTGCACCCCATCCCTTCTACCACTATATCCAGTTCTGCTGTGTTTTAAATGCAAGTTTGGAGGACTACACTGGGAGTGGGGAAAGAGGGAGTTACTAATCGAGCACTATTTTATCTGAAAAAGATACATATTGCTCTTGTATGTATCAGAAAATTTAAATTTAGAGTTCTGTGAAAGACAAGAGAAATCCCCCCCAAATCCACACTGCTTAGACTTTACCGTGGAGGCACGCTGTATAAATGGGATTTTTTAGCTCAGACAAACATGCTGCAGCACAATGGGATATGATTTTTTAAGGAAGCAATTTCAATCCCGACTCCATTCAAACGCCATTGGTTTACACTTTGGGCCATTGGCCAAATTCTGACATTGTTTTTATGCATGAAACGGAAAGCCACAGGGGCTGAAAAGCAAAATAAAATGACAGGACTTGGCTTTGGAAGGAACAATGATTAGGTTGTCTCCAAAAAAGTATCTATTCTTACTACATTATATCATGCCTGTAAACCTCCCTGTCCCCTGAGTCTAGGCAATGTAGAAATATAAAGAAAAGAGAATCCTAACACCAGAGAATTCACCTTTCAGATTCTGAACTTTTTTGCTACGCCATAGGGTCACGATCTCTCCGAAGAGTGCTCCTACACTACTTGAGATGTGCCAGTACGAGAATATTGATTGTATGATCTTGCAGTTAAGTTACTAAAGCACATTAGAAAATATTCTTGAGCTTTGTGTCTAAACACGCACAAAAATGTTATCTCAATAATATATAATATTACAAAAAGAAAGGATGTGCTGTGTTGCACTTTGTTGTTGAACATGAAGCTGTCCTTCAGAGACGCGCAGCAGCTTGCCTGTGTTCCTTTGTATTGCTCAATTAACCTAACGACAAATGCAAACAGGCCGAAATAATAAATTTAGGGTTCTAGTTATTTTATGTCGCCATTTATAATCGCAACTTCTTAATTACTATTCATTTCAACCTACAGAAATAATGATTTATATTTTTCACTCCTAGTTGAGTGCAGCATTAACCAGATACGTAGCGATGAGGCAAAGCAACTGAGAGATACCTGAAAACATACACAGAGCCCAAACCATAGACCTCACAGATGTCGTTATGTTTTGCCTATATAAATAAACCTTTCAATACAGTTTTGACACATATTGGTCATTCCACACATGAAAAGTGATTGATACAGTATAAAATTTACTGAAACTTTAAAGAGAAGACCCAAGCAGCGCTGTACAATAAAATATCACAGTTTATTTCCCATTTAAAGAGGTCACCAGAATTAAGAGTTTGCATACTGGACCCTCAGAGCAAAACAAAGAGTTCAAAAGACTCCTGGAATTTCTCCTTCAGCCCCAAGCACACACATACGGCTACGCTGAAGTTGTACTTTAGCTCTTTTGGTATTCTTCAGGGTAACTTAAATGGCAGCCAGCACGGAAATGTTGTATCCTAACAGAGCTAAGTAACTGCACCCTTACCGACCAAGAATAAGTAAAAAGAGAGGCACAGAGAGAGCGACACTTAAGTAATCAACCCTTTCATGAGATAAACACATATGAAAGTTAGTATCATTACCTGGAATATTATATTGGTAGTAGTCAGGATCATCTGATTCCTCCTTCACTGTTCCTGTTGTCATTTCCAAAGAAATTCCTGTAGAAGCAACAAAGGAATCAAATATGGAAACTAATAATAACCAGATTCTTAAAAAAAAAAAAACCAAATAAAACATCGACCAAGATCCTAGCTGGTCTCTTTTCAAAAGATTTTCAGGTGCTGAGACACTAAACAATTGTTGAGCTAAAACAAAGGTAACGAAGTGGTTTCTTATGTTTGGTCACTGTCAGAAGGGAAACAAGATCAAACGCATCCCTGCAAACCAGGCATCCTTGCAAACGCTATCTACAATCTGAAGAAATAAGAATGGTTTCCTTCCTTTTTGCCCACTTCTACAGCCCAAAAAAATGTAATATATTTTATAACTCGTTGTGCTGAAGGCACTTCTAGACCCACTGCTGCTCACTCCTCTGCACAGCCAAGTTCAGATGAGTCTGCGTCAGACCGTGCTGCTGATGAGGCACCAAAGGTCCTCAGCTGCTCTTGGCCTCACCTCCTCCATAAGCCTTCGCAGCATCCCCGGAAGTGTTTTCAGAACATTCTGACAAAAGGAGAATTACTTAAAATACCTAGAAAGCAGCACTGCAAAGAGTCTGGGATTGACTTGACAAAAAGCTCAAGTTAACTCTTCGCAGCCATTAAGCTGAACGTTAACCACGAAGGGTTCCCCAACCACAAGTCTGTAGTTGGGAAGCACAAAGAACCGGCCTAAATACAAAAAACTTAATTCTTCTACAAAATGCTGAGCAGTGTAGCCCAAGCCAACAAAAGGGAAAGTCCCCGGCTTATCTCCAAGCACACCTGCCGGCTCATTGCCTTTAATGGGATTATTCTGCTTTTCCTCAAAGCACAGTGTCTTGTAGGATCATCTTCCTCCAGCGGAACTTAGGAATGCTTGCTCTTTTTTTTTTTTAACAATCAATAACACATTTTACTGTTTATTTCCATTTTAGCTCGAAAACGGACATTGTGTCATTTTCAATATTTTAGTAATATTCACAACTACAGCAAGTTTTTCCCTCCCCATTAGGGATGAAGTGATCTTGAATTAGAAAAAAATAAAAAACAGAGGATTTTCTTCTTCTCCACTTAGAACTATTTACAAAGACAAATTATTTTAATCTAGAAAATTACACAAATCTCCTCCTCCTCGAAATGGAAACATTCGGCTAAAGCTAAATACTTGATAAAAATGCCAACTGAAAAGTGGCCAGTTTTAAGGAAAGAAAAGTTCTTCTTTCCCACAAAGGACGTCTTTTTGCTACTTTTTTCTTAGAGCTTCCTATCTTTGCTTAAATTCACCCTTCTGAACCGAAACTGTTTGGGTTCTTTTGCAAAAAAGGGCAAAATTTTGTACATACCAGAATCCTCATTTGGTTCCGTTTTCACTTGAATAGGACAACTACAAAAATAAACAAATCAAGGACATATTATATGATATTATAAAAACCAAGTATTTTACTATCTAGTAAAATCAACATCCCAGTATTTTCCAACTAGGAATACAAAAGTAAAACCCCCTGCATTTTAGCTTATCCAGTTTATCTCAAGGGACTTGCCAGGAATCTCCTATCCCTACAGTGTCGGGACATACACATACTCAAAGCACGTTTACCATTTAATGAGAAGTCAAATCAGAAGCGGAGAAACACTCCCCATTTTGCTCCCTGTTTTCACATTAACCAATTTTTCATTTACTCCAGATTTAATCTCTTCATTTACTAACAAAAAGATTTATTTTAATATTTTAATTGAGGAGGGGGAAGGAAGCAACAGTACATCTGTTCCCCATCGCTGCTGTATCATAAAACACGACAAACTTATCCCTGACTGACAGACTCTGCATTAAAAACACTCACTTGGCTAATTAAACCGAGGGGAAACTTTGCCATCTGTTTAATTCGGAACAGTTTCCCCACAAATAACGGTCAAAGGAAAGAGAAAATTCAGCTTCATGCTTTTTAGAATCCCGGGCAAGCCAAAGTTATCCAAAGGTCAGCTGGACAGAAAAAGCACATGAAGATAAACTATATGAAAATACACAGTTGATACAAAAAAAACTACGTTATTTTAAATTCACCTTCCACCCGGAGGTATAATTGAATGTGAAGGATCTGCCATATGAGCCCCTGAAAGATAAAAGACGATCTTTGAATTTCCTGTACGGCATTTACCTTAAATACAAACTGAAAACATAACACTGATTTCATGAAGCAAAAACCTGTTCACATTTTACAAGCACATGCGCGTGTTTTCTGTATTCGCAGATACGAGAGACAGATCTCGTCAAACTGCTTTATTAATCTATAAAGCAACAACAACATAAAATTACTTCAAATGCGCACATCAGCATTCTTTTCACTGCTGTCTTTCATGATGCCAAGTGAAAATCTCGGGAAATAAAGGCAAACAAATCTTTCACCTAAACTCTGCTAAGAGAAAAAGGATACTTTTATAGAGATTTAGCTTAGTCCTAAATTACAGCCAGACACGAATAATTATGTTTTTAGAGTGTCGTTTACCACACTGAAAACCTGCCTTGCTTTTTCAATAGAAATATATTATTACCAGAATTTCTGTAACTTCCCACTCCCTTGTCTTCTCACTGGGCCCAGGCAACACAATTCTAATTTTACTAATCCAGCATCAACTTCTGGCTCTTTCATCTGAGAAAGTGAAACTTTTCTTTTTTGACTACATTCCTATAGAGATTGCTTCACCCTTTTCATAAAACAAATCCTCACAGATACAAATTTTGCAAGTAAAGCAGTATAATCTCATGAAAGGAACAGAAGGGATTTCTTCTAGCTAGAAGCGAATATGTGCAGTTTTAAAAAAACTCACTCTAGCTCAGGTTTTTTAATATATAGAGGCTTTCATAGCAACATCTAACCACTTCAGAAGATTAAATCAATTTTTAAAATGATATATAAATGCCAAACTCGGCTACGTATTGGAACACACAGCACTGCAAAGCCTTGGCATCTTCTAAAAACGCAACGTACAGTCCTTCATCAGTTCACTTCTCCTGTCCCTAGGACACCAGCCAATTCACATTAAATTGAAATTCAGTAAAAGGATGAAGAACACAATAGAACAAATTTTATCTCTAATTAGTTGCTCCTGGCAGAACGTATAAAGGAAAAGACTGTAGTTCCATAAGTAAGGCAACTCACAGTCTAGGAATTTCTGCAAAGTTAGCCACTTTATCCACATGACCCAATCTCATATCTGTATTGCTACCTAATCTAAAATTCTAACCTGTTTCTGTTTAGTCTGAGTAAGTAGTAACTTACCTAGGTGTTTCTTTGGCTCTAGGAAAGGCCTGTGTGGAAATACGGAAAGAAAAACCCATAGCTTTAGCAAAGACATCATTACTTACTTGGTCGCGTAACATTAAAGAGAGAAACAGGCTGCAAAGTATTTCATTAAAAATTAAAATTAATTTGACATAATTTAAGTACAAAACGAAAGCGGACAGACCAGCACAAGAGAGAGCAAATGACCTTTTGATGATAAATGAGATCCTTGACTTGTTTTCCAAAATCCATTTCAGGGTGGAAACATCGTAATTTGCCGGGTGTTTGAACGCGAGCCCCTCGGGCAGGCCCTGCACCACCACCGCCGACTGGTCCCTCTGGATCTTCTCATACGGCACAGGTACCACCGTTGACTTTCCTAAAGCTTTACCTAAGGGGAAAAAGAAAACAAAAGGAGATAGTTATGAGGTGAAGAGTGTGCAAGTTCACAAAAGGATGAGCCCCTCCTAAAACCCGTGAAGAGGACTGGGGCGAACGCAAGGAGCAGGAAACCAAGCCCTGCCTGCAGGGTTCCAACACGCACCGGAACCCACGGAGACGTAGACGCTTTCTTAAAAGAAAGCTAAAGGGGCTGTGCAATCATCTCACATCACATCCATAAATCACACCAAAAAGAAAACTACCCATTATGTGTGTATGGTTTAGAATCTGCTACTAAAAAAGTTAAACTTACCACCTTAACAGCAGCATAGCTGGAAGGCTAAGAGCATGCAGGACTTTCCTCCCAACTAAAATAAAAATTTAGAAATCCAGAACAGCTATTTTCAAGACTTTAAAGTACCCACCATAGCAAAAGCAGAAAAAGTCCTCCACAGACTTTCTGAGAGCTTCCAGTTCCACAGCATCCACTGTCAGTCTGTTTACAGCGGGGACAGTCTTTGTTTTCTGCAGGTCTGCAGCCCTCTCCTCTTCTGTAACACCTGGCAGTTATTTATAAAAATAAGACAAAAAAATAAAATAGTAAGTTATTAAAACCGCCAGTAGACAGTCCCTCCAGTTTAGAATATAGGGACTCGGGAAGGATTCCTGCCAGAAAATCACAAGAACTTATTTGCCTCAGAAGCAAACGCACTTGTCTACGTACATAGGCAATGAGTGAATCTGAATTTACACCAAAATTATTACATTCTCCTTACAACCTTTGTAAATGTCACCCTCTAAGGTGTAAGAATAAGGTATTAAGAGACACATCCAAGCAGGCTTTGTTTTGGAACAAAGAGGTAGAAAACGCTATTCATCCCAGGACAGGATAATACAGTAGAAATAAAATGCAAAACTGCCAAGAAAAGGAGGAGCAAGACAGTCACCGGGGAAAAGTTAAAATGCCTGCGCAGAGGGTACCACAGCTCCCTAGTGCTGTGCATGGTGCCTTACGCAGCAGTTATGTTATATCCCCTTTTGTTCATGCTTATACGCTTAGCTGAACTTTTTACAGAGGGGATCTGGCTTTTGGAACAACAGCTCCTCCGTCTTTGAAAAGGCATTTGAAGTACACATCTCTCACTGCCGAACAGGAGGAGTTGCAAACAAGCCATCCTAGAATCCCAGAATGGTTTGGGTTGGAAGGGACCTCAAAGCGCACCCAGTGCCACCCCCTGCCCTGGGCAGGGACACCTCCCACCAGCCCAGGTTGCTCCAAGCCCCGTCCAACCTGGCCTTGAACCCCTCCAGGGATGGGGCAGCCACAGCTGCTCTGGGCAACCTGGGCCAGGGGCTCACCGCCCTCACAGCTAACAATTTCTGCCTGAGATCTCATCTAAATTAATAGAATCATAGAATAATCATCCTCACGCAGAACAGAGAAGATTTCAGCCCCATGCCTCGTTCTAGTCTCTGAGCAAACGACACTGCAAAAGGAGGGAGGGAATAACGACGCCTTCAATATTAACAAGCAAATGGAAGTGATGGTTTTGGGCAGCAGCCTTCCCTAATCATTCACCTTCTGGAAAGATTTACTGAGAATCACCCGGCAAAAATAGGGGAAAACACCAGAGATGTTCTGGATATGAGAGAAAAAGCAAGGGAGACCTGTGTTCCTATGTGCAAGGAGAGGTCAGTGCTGAGGCCGTCTCCTGTCTTCACCCTGAGCAAGCACAGCGGTAAGTCTGAAATGCTGCGATTCACATTACCAGTACTGCTGGCACCATAATTCTAGGCTAATACGAGAAAACAAACATCAGTTTGCACAACTGACTACCAGTAGGTTGTGAAATGAGCTGAAGCAGCAATGCTTTTAGTAAAAATACATTTATCATCTTAAAAACTCATATCTTCATTTCAAAGAGAACCTTTTCCTTCCTCTACAGATCCCACGTCCGCTGTGCCCTGGAAACCCACCTCCACGCGACATACAGCTCTTCAGGCCTGAAACTTCGGCTTTCTCTGCAATATGACAGTGCCTCCCATAACAGAAAAATAATGCAAAAATGGAATATTATTATTTACCTATAACACAGGGGCTCAGTTAATGACAGCTGATAAGGTTTGCCTGCAGACTTGGGGACAAGAGACATCAGGTTCCATGTATAGCTACATGCAATGTTGGGTTTTTTTGGGGGGGGCGTTCCACACAAGAGACTGATTCAGTGAAAATGCCTTTGCTGCCAGTAGCTTCTCAAAAGTGTACCCACACTTTCTAAAAATAATAAGCAAAACAAAAATAAGATGACGACACTGCTCACTTCCCATTAAAATGAAAAGCAGACAAAAAGACATAGACATTTTCCTCCTTAACTAGGAGAAATCCTTGTCGTTGTGCTTTATTACATGATTTTTATCCATTTTCTTGAGCTCACATTATGCATCTGCCTCGATCTCGCCCATGTTTGCTGGACAATTTCAATCAAGTCTGACAAACAAGATCAAGTCTCGAAGCCGGTCAGATTTATAAGGGCTCTGCAGGACTGATCCAACCCAGCAGCTGGTCATCTCCTCAGGCAGCGCTGAGGGACACGCCTCCACTTGTTGGAGGTCACGCAACTCATAGGCACCTTGGAGGGGAAGAGGGATGGGAGGTTGTATTTACAGAAGGGTAAGAGGATGAAGAATGGTTTAAGAAGGATGAGGAATGGTTATATGGTAAAAGAATTACATTCTCCAAAGCTGGGAGCATCCTGCAGGATTAGTCCAGTTACTCTGCAAAACCTATTCCAGCTTCAGCAGAACGACCCAACTACTAACAATCCTCAGTTTGAACTGGAAGTCCATCTATAGTTGAGTATCTCTTACCTTCTAGTGCTACCCAGGTGTTTTCATTACTCAAAATGATCTTCCCCCTTCCCTGCCCTGATGAGCAGCAGACTGGGTTTGACAGCCCAGCCTTCCACTTGCCTCGGAAAGGAACCTCCCAGCTGTCAGCGTCCTTATAAAATGAATATACTATAAAATGTATACACTGCTTTAAAATAAAAGAAAATTTAAAAAAAAACATCTTACAGAAATTTTTGTGATGGAACAAAAAAATGGAATACTTGAAACGGTCACATTTTGATTTGGCAATTATTTCTTGTTGCGTGGCAGCAATTAGAGAGCTACACCCTGACCAGGCTCTCCGCCTTCCTGCCTTACCCAGACGCTGCTATGCTTATGAACCGATGAAGAGCTGCGGCTCAGCACTGTTACACAACGCCGATCCGAAGGTGCACTGAAGCATAGTCTGAAGGCAGCAGGCTAAAATAGGCCATAAAGCAGCTCCGTCTCCCAAGCTCCTCACTCGGAGGTAAGGGGAAAGATGTGTTTCTCCTGCGGAGCTGAGCACGCCCCGCTGGGACATGCCGAGACAAGTGACAAAACCAGCACTGACCACATCTCACCAAAGAATAAGACACAAAAAAAAAACCCCCATAACAATCAAGCTTTAGCAGAGAAACAATTTGCTTAACTGAAATTTCCCCCAAAACGTGACCTGGAGATGCGATGCGAGACAAACAGCAACAGAGAAAAGCTGGCAGGGTTCAGAATCTGAAGCTGATGGAGCTCAACACTCCTGTAGCAAAGGAGCCGTCAGTCCCACGGTACGCAAGGCATCTCACAACATCACAAGGTTTTTAGTCAGGTGGGTTTTGATCCCCCAGGTAGAAAAAGCCAAGAAGTGATTACAAGAATACGAATGTCACCCCTGCGCAGCCACTGCGAGAGGCAACTTAAGGGCAACAATTGTTTTGTGACAACGCTCACGTACATACATTTCATCATCTGTGCTTAAGGGAAATTACTCTCTGAAAATAGAAAATACGTGTGTGACTAGAAGCATTTTGCTTTGTTTTATAATGCATCCACTCAGTTCATCTGTGAGCTTTTTAAATATGTAAATGTGTAAGTATGTAATATGTGTGTGAAAAAAGTAAATATGTGTGTGACTAAAAGCATTTTGCTTTGTTTTATGGTGCATCCACTCAGTTCATCTGTGAGCTTTTTAAGGCCATCCACTTTTACAGTTCAGGAAACTGAAACCTCAAATTAAAGCAAAATCATTCTGTGATTATCAAAGGATCACCTAAACCACAAGAAAAGTAAATCACCTGAGGCAGAATTTAGGAGCCAGGGAACTTCAAAAAGCTGGGCTATCTGCAGCAGTTTTCTCTTTGTTTGGGACTCTGAGGGAACGAGATGGGTGGTCTGAACTTTCTGAGTAAGTTTTTTAAACTAGCTGTTACCTTCATCCCCCTTCACTGGCTGGGCAGAGCTTTCTGACAATCCAGCCAGGCAAACTAGCTCCAATAAGGCTGCAAAAGAGGCCAGTTACACAAATCTGAAATAAAAGCCAGAAAAACAGGACGTAGCTGTGAGCGAGGCAGCGAGGGCATGGCTAAAGCTGAAGGTGCTGGGAAGAAAAGGCATCTGGACCGGGCACTACCTGCAAGAGTCTGCTCCAGCAGCATCCATGGAGCCAGATGACGGGAGCAAAGGAAGCAGCCCTGAGGAAAGGAGGCAGAAAGGGATCTCATAAAACCCTTTAAACACAACTCGTGTCTAACCCGGTAACAGAAGTTTTGAAAAATGCATTTTTCTTTTCATTTTGAGAACTTGGTAAAATAGGGGTACCCCTTGGGACGAGGGGTAATGTTTTAAACTGGAAGAGGGGAGATTTAGGTGAGATCTGAGGAATGAATTCTTGGCTGTGAGGGTGGTGAGCCCCTGTCCCAGGTTGCCCAGAGAAGCTGTGGCTGCCCCATCCCTGGAGGGGTTCAAGGCCAGGTTGGCCGGGGCTTGGAGCAACCTGGGCTGGTGGGAGGTGTCCCTGCCCAGGGCAGGGGGTGGCACTGGGTGGTTTTCAACGTCCCTTCCAACCCAAACCATTCTGTGATTCTATCAAAACGGGTAAACTGACTTGTAAATCAAGGGCAACTGCCAGTCACATAAAAGTTAAGAAAAACAGATTGATTCGCCCCTAATAGCATGAGAAAGGGCTGCAAAGGAGATCATCAAAGACGCATGGCTAGCCAGGGCTGGCCATCACCCGCTCCAGGTAAAGCCCTTTCACCAGCCTGGGAAGGTGGGGGAAAAAGAAGGGAAGGAGAACAGTAGCAGAAGAGAAACGGAAGAGTATAGCAGGCCACAAAGCTAAAAGATAGGAGAACTAGTCTTTCACAAAGATCTAGGCTATTAATGTGGAGTTCAGCGACTGAACACACATATTAATACGTCAGAAATATGCAGCACAGGATACCTCAAAAATTACATTATTTGCACTTCAAAAGGTTAGGCAGAAGGGGCCTGTAGGCTGAGCCATTCAAGGGAGCTCAAATGGCATCAGCAATGGTAAAGAAAAAAAGCAGCTCTCATTAAGAAAGATGGGGCTGATTGCTTTGGATTTTATTGTTATTACTTGTAACTGCAACTGTTTGGTGAGGGCTAGGAACGTTATCTTTAAATTAATCCCTAAGCACATGATTTATTAGAAATAAATTGATGAAGTCTTTAAGGGTAGATGCTTTAACTCATAGCTACATTCTGCAAATACAAAATAGAAAGTGACTGAAACTTAAATCAAAAAAAGCTCTCAGGGATTCCAAAAATGAACACGGTTCAGCTAACGTATTAGGCAGTTACAACCACAATAGAAAAATTCCCTCAGAAACTATGGGTGGGGCAGAAACAGATGCTAAACGTGAACTAGTGCTTCCAATATAGAGAGTACGATGTGACTACTTCAAGAGACTGGGAAAGCAGAAGTCCTGAGTGTTGGAGGCAACCACAATGTACGCAGCAAACTGTCTGAGCTTTCCAGCAGGAAGACCTTAATCTTCATGCTTTTTATTTATTAGGGAGGTGATTCTGCCCCTCTGCTCCGCACTGGTGAGACCCCACCTGGAGTACNGCGGTGAGCCCCTGGCCCAGGTTGCCCAGAGCAGCTGTGGCTGCCCCATCCCTGGAGGGGTTCAAGGCCAGGCTGGACGGGGCTTGGAGCAACCTGGGCTGGTGGGAGGTGTCCCTGCCCAGGGCAGGGGGTGGCACTGGGTGCGCTTTAAGGTCTCTTCCAACCCAAACCATTTTGTGATTCTATGATGAAATAAAGAAAGACACCCCACAAGCTTTAGCCACTGGGGCACTCCAGACAGCTCTGTAGCGTCCTGGGGAGATGGGGACCCCAGAGCTAACTCACAGTGCTAGGGTTTTACAGTCGTACAGAGCCCTGGGTGCAAAGGCAGAAGACCATCTTACCTAGAGAGCTGCAGAAGAACAGGAGAGGAGACGCACAAGAGGAAGGCAGCAGTTACCATGCCCACAACTCTCCCAAGCAAGGACGACTATGGAACTGTTCCCTGATTAACCCCAGGCAGAGCTGGCCAGGTTAGCATTAACACATCGCTGAACAGGCGTGATGCAACCTGGCTCCCATGATGTAAAACGGACACGGGAACGCTCCCTTCCACTAGCAGAGATGCAAGGTCTTAAGTCTCAAGCGACAGACACGATAGGAGTCAACACATTGTGATGCCAGCATGATTAGCCTGGAAAACAGTGATGGGCTACGGCCAGCGTGGCCAGGAGCAGCCGTCCATCTCTCCTGGTCTACGATCTGCAGAAGGGCAAATTATTCCAAGTCACCTGCTGCAAAAAGGGAAGTGAAAACTCTGGAACACAACCGAGAGCCGCAGTTCCCATTGGAAGTGACAGGGAAGAGCCTGTTCCAGCAGATCCTCAAACAGAACAAGCATTTAGCAGAGGCCGTTTCAAAGAGGCCGCTCCCAAATAGCTGGAAGGAAATCTGGCATGGAAAAAGAGGTTGAAAGCTACAGAGGTGTAAAACAGCTCTGGCTTGGCAACAGGAATGCATCCTGACAGTCACAGCTTTGAAAAGCAACTATTTCAACATCCTTTTTTCCTTGCTATGCCTCCTGTAAAGTGCACCCATTTTGAAGTGCACTGGAAAACTAACGCTAAAGCAAGAGTCATAGATACAGCCCCCCATTTGCATTTAAAATAGGTAACAGCTTAGCGATGGCATCCATGCAACTCCACAAGCGTTTTGTCAGGATTAATCCTCCACCTCTTATTGTTTTTCTTTCATTTACTATTTATGTCTACGATTTAATGACCCCTTTCTCTTCCAAAACATTCTGTAGCTTCAGGAGCAGTAAAAGCCACAGAAATCTCAGCTGGCCACAGAACAGTTTAAGGCCAAACCAAATGACTGTGGGAAACCAGTTTCCACACTGGTACTTCATTATCAAAAAGAACTGGTGTTTTTCAACTAGCTGCATTAATGTCAAGGGATTAGCCTCTGAGCAACATAAAAATATGTCAGCTAGTTACAGAATATCCAGAATATAATAGCGTAGCGCATCATCAGAGACAGAGATGATGATGAAGATTGTCCTTCAGATATTATAACGAGGACAAACAAATACAATCAATAGCAGCTAGACCCACTAATAACCTCTGTTATTAGAGTCATACTGAAGAGGTATTAGGCTGCTCCCACACAGGTCAGGGGATTCACTCTGTACTCAATTTCCAGTCTGAGACATTCCGCTTCAGAGCTGAAAAGCTCAACGCCCCATTTAGATACTGCTTCCCAATTACTGCAGGCATGACAAGTGAGATATACAGAATATAATCAGAGGTAATCACAATAGCAAGGAAGAAGCAAATCAACTGCACTCATACTCTATTTACATCATTACTGGAGCATCCAAATAAAGTACCACAACAGCACTACGTCCAGACCAGCAGTGCAGTACACACAAGAGCTGGCAAGCTGCAGTGTCAGGGGCTATCTCAGCACATTTAGTCACAGACATTTTTAAGCACAAGTCTAAAATTAACCCAGAGCTATTGAGTTAATAAAAATGTTCACACTACTGCAGCTTGACTCCCACCTATCACCTTCTGAACACAAGACCTGTGCAGGATGCTCTGGGGCCCGCAGCCCCACAGTCTGTTCGGCATTGCTTCCAGTGGCAGCGCACAGACGATACGCAGATGGGATGGAACGTGTCAATAGCTTCATCCATTAGAAAAATGAAAGAAAGCAGCAAGACGTGCAGTCAGAGCTTCAGCATGTTTAAATTTATATTTGTACCAATGTCCTATACACTTTACTGAGCTTTGGTTAAAAAATACTGAAGTCATGTATTTCTACACTATATGGTTTGGATATTGTCACCTACAAAGAAAACACACTTCAAGACAAAACCACTATTTATGAGCTATTTAGATGCCTACAGACAGACGTCATGGAGACTTTCAGAAGCTTTGCTCTAGATTTCTAGGTACCTAAGTTGCTCTGTAGATCTGGCTCCGTTGATAGCATTGCTTTTATTATTGCTAACGTTGGAACTAAATGCACCTGTGGTGAGGCAATGGCGAATATTAACATTTTTTAAACATCAGACCTCAATCACAAGAGAAGTATTGACTATTTTATTTCACAGAATACTTCTAGTTTGAAAAAATGTATTAGGCAGTTTGGAGTGCATGTACCTCTTGTCAGTAAGAAACAGCGTTAAGACAGATAATGAGAGGCAAACAAACAGAGGAAGCTGCCACCTTCGAACAGTTGGTCTTTAGGGCTGTAGCATCCATATGCACTTTTCCATAGGGAATGGCTCCAGCCAGTGCCACAAGTTCCTCTGTAGGAAAGTCTGCAGCCAAACTCTGGCCCATACCATCAGCGTGGAAACTTCAGGCCACCAGAAGGAAAATGAAGGCTCCTAAAAATAAAGGACCCATCATCCAAGATGAACCACCTACAGATGCAAGATGGACCCACCTCAGGCAAGCGGGCCCAGAGCCCTGGCACCAAAGAAGGAAAAAGCAGCATGACTGGGAGAGCTGACAGAAAGTTGCAGAATGAGCAGGATTAGGCTTCCGTGTGACCTACATACCGATGGTGCAACAGCCGGTAGTGGTGGAAATGCTAGCAGAGGAACCGGGAGTCTTGGAGAACAATCAGCTCCTTGACAGATGGGATGGAACACACAGTGCTGGGTAAATCTCTTTCAAAGTCCAGAGCAGATGACCAAAAAGGTGTTTCTGAGACAGGATGCTTTTCTGAAAGTTCACTTCTGACAGGCAAATACAACCTGGGGATGATAAGGCCTCTTCTGGTTTTTTTGTTGCTTGGTTTGTTTTATAAACCTCCAGTTCTATTCAAATGAGAATGAATTCCACAGAGCTGATGCCAAACCTTGACCAAACCTCAAGGGAAACTGCCAAGATGACAAAGGGGAATACACGAAGGGAATGGCATTCTTGGGACACCCCAGGAATAAGTTTCCTGTTCGGGATGGCTGATAACCCCCAACCCCACAGCAATCCCGAGAGCAAGGAGGCACTTCATCCGGCCGAGGCCATCCAAGAGGAACTGAGGACCACACAATACACACCAGCAGGGAACAGCAACTACCACAAAGAGGTACTGGTAGGGCAAGACGTGTATGCTCGCGATTGCTCACAGTGCACAAGTACCCATGCTGGTCCACATTCCGAAGATGAGCAGGCATTAGAAGAATATACTCTTTTTATGTAAAATATAAACTCACGCAGGTTTAGAATAACTGACATTGCAGGTTTTCTAAGTTACGTGTTATGCGTACAAGCACATGCCGTTCTACGTTGATTGAAACATACCCTTTCACTGTAACACAGGGCTTACAGCCATCTTAATTACACACAGTTCAGAAGGATATATTACCTGACCCAATTTCAAATAATTAATGCCTGTTGACTGGTTGTTCAAGGCTCACTACACAACCCATATTAACATGAAAAAAACCATCACTATAATTTGTTTCTAACGCATTTTCTTTAGGTAACAAGGTACACGAGATACGTGCGGGGCTCCTCCTTCCCCTGCAGCTCGGCGTTAGGGAACCCACGTGGGTGAAAGTTATTATGAATGAAAACCACAAGAAACCAGACTCCAGTGCCGCTTTCACTGAACCGCTGTTGCTTTTATCAGTCCTATACTGCTAGAAAGCGTACATGCTACTTCCTTCACAAACCTCATAGATACATTTCATCAATTTAGTGATGATACTCATTACTAAAAATAAGTGGTGGGTATGAAGCCTGAGCCTTCCAAATTCTGAAAACTCCGTATTTACTCAAACTATACAAAGGAGCTGTGGGAAAAGTGGAAGTAAAGACTGGAGACACATGCTGGCTTGTCAAAATAGTCAGACGTAACCAGAGGAATGCGTAATAACTACACTTCTGGTTCATACTTAAGAGAAAAATGAAGAGACCCACACAAGTGGAGAGGTAACTCTCAGCACCACGTGTTCCACAGACTGACATCACAGTTGAACTTTTAAAGGTTTAATTCTAACAGCAACGGAAGAACCTCTTGGAAGCCTTTATTAATCATAAAGGAACAAGAAGGGCCAACTCTAACTTATTGAAACCACAGACTGTGGCCTTCCTGTGTTTTTCCAAAACACCTACTAAAATTGCAACTGACACTGTCTATCGCTAGCTTTCATATTTACTGAAGAAGTAAGGCGTGTGGGGAAAGGAACTATTGCCTCCACAGTTCTAAGTTTTAGATCAAAAGATATTACACTACAAACTTCATCACAACTTCAACGTTGTCCAAGGCAGTGATGGAATCAGCATCACCAGGAACATGCAATACTATTATTCCTAAAAATTGGTGTTCTGAAGTCAAGTTTTCTGGAATTATCAACAACTTTGTCAGCAGCAGGAGAAAACTACCTCCAACATCAAAATTCCCCAGAAAGTACAGGGGATACGCACTTGGTGAAACCTGGAAAGCAGTGACTGGGGTTAGTCGGCTTTGCTCACACAGATCTACACCGCAACGTTCGGCAAGAAGCATAATGAAAACAGTGTTTTCAAAGTGGATATCGCTTTGTCTCGTCAGGCTGACAGTACAGCAACACCGCCAAGAACGAGTACCTTGTAACTGGAATAAAGCAAAGGATCGGGATTATCAGAACTAACGTAAGATTTAAACACATGCACATACCTATAGGAACCAGGTCTGATACAGTCGAACACAAGGGTGGATGAGAAGCCAGTGCTTCCCATGGGACAGAACCAGAAACACAGATCTAGCCAGGGACATCAAACACCAAACCCCAGTTATTTCAGACGCCCTACCGACAGACGTGCCCAGTATACAAAGTCTCCAGTATATCAGGGCCCACGATACCACCGTACTGGCAATAAAACAGAGTATCTAGGACATCAGGGAAGCCCTTTAAGGAACAACATAAAACAAAAAAGAAATCAGGCGAAAAACTGAACTCTGCCCCATTATTCAGGTTAGAGTTTTCATAAATACCAGTATCGGAAGACTGCCCCTGTAAAAAATAAAAAAGGAATTGATTCATCTTATACTTGATTCCTCAGTGAGGTCCTAATTCCGCATTTTGCTATCAGTTATCTGTTACAGTGCAACATTGTGGTGACTTTCCTTAGAATAAACATACGTGCGCAGAAAGTCACTGCCCAAGCGAGTAGGACAGTGGCAAAAATCCAGAGCCCCACCATGAACAAACGACCTCGAGACAAAACCTCCAGGAGAATTTTAGCTAGCAGCAAAAGCATTTTTAGGAGCAAATGTCTCTGTCACAGATTAAACATAGCTGCTTTCCAAGCAGTATTTAATTAGTCAAGCCAGAACATTTTACAGCTGTTGCTTTTAAAACTCCCCCCAGACTGATTCTTCTCTCATACCCTGCTCGTGACCTGCATCTTCTCCCTTTCCCTAGGCAGGTAAGTGTGCATTTTGTGATTGATTAAGTGGTGCCCATCAACAACATTATGCTCCCCCAAAGAGCCACTGAATCTTTGAAACCTGCCTCCTAAAAATACTGTCCTGTACTCCATGAATCGTATTTTATGGACACAAAAGTTCCACTGTTTTCCTATAAAAATGAAATTAAACAAAAAGCCCGCCCTAGATGTACTTAAAGGAGTACAAAAGCAATGCAGATGTCATTTTAAGTCATTATGGTATAGATACATGTTTCTACTAAATTACAGTGATATAAAAAAGCTACATAAAAAATAATATCAAAAATGTGCGTCTGCTTTAAGAAGGCATGAAGTGATCTGAAGACCTCGGACAATCCGAGTCGGCAGCAACAGATCACTGCCTCTTCCATGTCCCACCCAGCCTTCACAAGCGGAAAAAAGACTTGGAGAAGGGGATACAAAGAAAAATTGACATGCACTAGGAAATGCAGGATGTGTTGTGAGGGTGGACAGCCTAATACTTCTTATTGTGCTAGTTTTGTCACATTATCTAAGAAAAAAAATGAATATTTCCAGCCACAGTTGAAATAACACTTCAAGTAAGACCATTGTTACTGATCATTTTTATGTTCTTAAACAGCTGGTTTTGCCATTGCCAACATAATTATAGCATGTAGCCATGATATACAGAACTTTGCTCCCCAAAGTTATTAGCATGATGCAATATGCATTAACCAGCTTGTGAAATACAAAAATACAACATTGAAACTTACAGTATTTAACAAAATTCTTCTGAAAATCTTTCCTAGAGTTGACAAATGCTCTTCCTCTTTCAGTTCCAACTACAAACACATCTGTTTCATATACAGCGATACAGGCAACTTCTGCCTTGGCCTTGGCAAGTTCTTTACACTATAAAAAGAAAAACAAAAGGCTTTTATTACCATAGTTAAAAGAAATGTTTGTGGTATGTAAAACAGTTATTACTTCTGGTTCCAGCATCCACCCTTCAAAGGTACCATAAGTAACATAACATCAGCCATTAGCAAAGGATAATTTATACATCTGGAGTGCTTTTCATCAGGAATCTTAAAAGCATTGTAGATGCATTAGTGAAATTAAGGCCTCGTCTAGGCCCAGAGATTGCACTGTTTTTAATTAGAATGATTTATGACATCAAGCCACGTGAAATTATCCCTTCCCTGTTAGATAATCATACTGAGAGTCTTACACCAACCCCAACTTTCAAGAGGAGTTCTGTTGATTCACAGCAGGCAGTTATCCCAGGGGTTTCTGCTGGGAAAGGCGTGATGCCAGCAGGAGGCTGCCCACCCGCTGGGCCCAGCCCAGTTCCTCCGGAGCGGAAGGATTGCACCTTCCCTCTCAACTCCTACCTGTCTGCTGCTGGGAGAAACTCCTGGCAAAGAAGTAACGCAGGAAGCCTGCGGCGCAAGGAGAGAGCACAGATGTTAAGAAAACTAGGGAGATCATCAAGAAGCAGTCACAAAAAGTTAATTTCTGCTACGGACTCAGAGCAGAGTTTGCTGTCACCTATAAAGACACCAACAACTGCAGCATGAGAGGAAAAAGCGACAGAAAGCCTTTAGGAACAGAATATATCCATTGGGGAAAAAAAGGCGTGCAATCGGTTCTTTTATAACCATCCCACTCAAAGTTTCACTGCCAAAAAGAAAATTTTTGTTAAGGCTTATCATTTAAGAAAACAATTTTAAAGAACCAAATCTTTGATGGTGCTTCAACCGTGGGGAAACGGAACAGGCATTTCCACTCACAGCCCTGGCCAACTTTAAACCCCATCACACAATGATTAAATAACTTCTGCAAAACAGGTGATATGCCAACTTAAAAAAAAAAAAAGAAAAAAGAAAGTACTTTCTGAACAAGTTTCATTGAATTGGTACAGCAGCTGAGGACAAGGCATTAGCCTCAAGACCATTCATTCACTCTGTATTACAGATGACAAAGACCAGAATATATTGTTGCCTTTCAGCCATGCTCTACACGAGCAATCAAGAAATATTTCCCGTTTGTTTAATTTGATAAAATAATTTTTAAAACAACCACAGGACAACAAGAACCAAGACGACTGTTGCAAAGGCTGTTAGCATGATTTTCCACATGCAAAGAGAGTTACAGCTGGTGGGACAGCACGCAATAAGGTACAGATGTAATATTACATCTTTCCTGCTCCCAGCGGAGGCAATACGTTGGTGTAATCCTGCACGCGTCAAGAACAAGTTATGACGCAGCTGCTTAACTTCTCTACTAACCATTGACTCAAGCGCTGACATGAGGAATGTAACCACCATTCTGCTTTCAGAGGAGTCCTCATCATGGACGGACGTTGCTGGTGCGGTAGCCTGGGCCATCTTCCTCCTGTAAGATGAAAGAAAAAAGCCTGTTCAGATACACACAACAGTGCAAGAAAACTAAAGCTTCTCTTAAGCAAGCAAAGAAAATAAAAATATCCAAACCCCCTGAACACACCCCACCACACACACACACACACACACACACACACACACACACACACAAATATCCAGGTAAAGTAACAGGAGGAAGCGCTCGCTCTGCTGCTCTTTCATGCTTCCCGCTGCTTCATCCAAAGCTGGAGCTAAACATTCCAAAGTTAAAATGTTGTGCCGCGCCTTGACCACAAACCCTTTGTGCCTAGAAAGATGCATATTAATTGATTAGCTGAATTTACAGCGATTTATCTTTCTAAGCGTATTTGCAATTCCAGCAGCCTAGGTAAACACAGCCAAAAAAAATGGCATTTAACAGACAGAAAAGAAATGGCAAATCATGGTTACGGCGCAAGTATTAGAACAATCCTCCCTGTAATAACCACGGCCTAGCTCAAAACAAACCACCACCACCCTGCCCCAAAATCATGGCCTCGGAGACGACAGTATCAGTAACCAGAACACCACATTTTTATTCCCATGTTCTTCAGATGTAGGATTAAGTCCAAAGCTGAGTAGTCCCAATTAAGGTGGTAAATTAAAAACTGAATTCCAGCAGTGACACAGAAAAAGAGATTTAAACCTATTTTTGTATGTCATTCGGGACACTTTCAACTTATTTAAGACATAAGTAATAATCAGGACTTGTTTATGCTCCTGCTGGCGGAACTGTCTATACCAGAATGACTATATTGAGGATGAAGCTTCAGCTGCTGCTAAGAGCACATTTTTCTATTGGAGTGTTGCAACTTGCCAGGTTTACACCTATCTAAAGCAATAACCTGACGTGTCTCGGGGAGGAGAGAACCAGTAGAGATTTAGCTGTTACAGCACCGCGGGCAAGTCTTGAGAAAAATCACCTAAAAAGTCAAGATAGCTCAGATAAACGAGACGTTTCACAACAGCTCGATGAGACATCTTGCTGCTCCTGTAGAACCTGGACACAAGTGGCTCGAGTTTTCAAAGGCGACGCGTATCCTATGAGATGTTCAGACAAGCCAGGGCAGCACAAATAACCATTCCATGTGCTAATACCTGCTTACATTCGAAAAAATGGCATTGTGCTGTTCTTTTGACAGGACTTGGAGCACTTCAGCCTGCAAACTGGGAGGGGAAAGCTAGCGACCCCAACAGACAGCCGGCAGCCTTCTGGCTCTCCAGCCACAGGCCAGCAAGGTTTAAATAGCTTTAGAACGGCGTTATGGGTAAAGTGGCAGTGGCACAGTCAGCAGCTGTTTGAGGATGCAGGTAATGGGAGGTTTGAACCACACTGATTGCTGCAGTGACCTACGAGAGGGTCCGCTGGGGATGGGGAGGGTTATCCTCCGGAGGAAGAGGGGCATCTTACTTAGTGGTTGTGGAGTATCAGAGGGAAAAGGGAGATTATGATGTGATGTAAATAAATCAATCTTCATTGAGCCATGATTTTTGATAGCTGATAGAGTTCCCAAGCTCATCTTTGGAACGCCTTTAGGGTTGGGATGCTGGCAGTGATTTAGTGACCTAACCCTTTTAGACTTTTTGAAACTTTATCTTAACAATCCAGTATTAAAGATGAAATAGAACAAAACTACACATCTCCCCTTTCTCCCATGTCTCTACTCACTGTCTGATGCAGTTGCTCTGCATCAGTTCAACACCTCCCAAGCTAGAAGTGGCACAAATACACCTTCCTACCCACTTGACAGCAAGTCACACCTGAAAGATTCCCCCCTCCCATTTTGCCAGTTTCTCCTTTTCAAACAACAGTTTTCTCCGCTTTCCTTATCTGTACCACTGGGACAGTGTTTATGATTAGAAAGCGTAGGCTATGGTTCAGTAGGTCTAATGAACCTGGCTGCCTTTCCAAGATCCAGCCCTTAGAAAGTGCCTGACAACACCATTGCCCAACGTAAATCCCCAGTGCAAAGCCTTGAAAAAAACCGAACACCCGACCCATTACCAACGTGCTACACAAAAAGGCCAATTTAGAAACCATCCTTTGAACAATTCAAGCTAGCTGCCAGAATACCACTTATGATATATCTATTAAACTTAATCACATATTGCTAAAAAAGAACTCCCAGATCAGTTAATATTCCTTACAATTACCTATAAATCCTTCAGTTTAACTGTGCCAAGAGGAGCCTTTGCCCAAGTAAAGGCTCGTAACAATGAACAAAGCCTTGCAAAAACATACGGGTAGAGTCCTGAGGATGTAGCATTTGGCCATTCCTGCCTGTGTTTAACCCCAGCCGGCAGCCGCTGGTGGGATGGGCAAGGGAATCAGAAGGGCAAAAGAGAGAAAACCCGTGGGTTGGGGTAAAGGCGGTTTAATAGGTAAAGCAAGTCACGCGCACAAGCAAAGCAAACCAAGGAATTCATTCCCAGCTTCCCATTGCAGGCGGGTGCTCAGCCATCCCCAGGAAAGCCGGGCTCCATCACGCCTAATGGTGACTTGGGAAGACAAAACACCGTCACTACAAACGTCCCCCCTTTCCTCCTCCTTCCCCAGCTTTATCTACTGGGCAGACACCATACGGTATGGAGTACCCCTGTGGGCAGCTGGGGTCAGCTGTCCCAGCGCGTCCCCTCCCAGCTCCTCGTGCCCCCCAGCCAAAATAAACAGAGACCAAAACCAGGAGCTTTTCAGGAAGCGAAATCAAACCAACATGTATCTCACTCCACGTGTTTTTTGCTGGCTTGTACTTTTAAGAGCCAAAAAAATAGAAATACTCAAGGCAAGCGAGAACAAACCCAGAGGACACAGTTACTTTCCATCTTCCCTGTACTCATGCTGGGGCACACACACCGATCTTGAAAAACCCACCAGTAACGGGTACTCTCTCCAGCAGTTGCTTGTCAGACACATAAAAAGCAAAAAAGGAAAAAAAATGAAGCTTCATAAAGAAAAACTGTTATTTAAGTGTATGAAGAATACAGATGGAAAATTAGGGGGACAAAAAATTATGGGATATGCATTTTTTAGAGAAGAGTCTTAATAAGCAATAGCGACACGTTTCTAGCCTTCACTGATATAATGAAAGTGGGTTTTCCCAAAATGATGCCTGCTGCTCTGCAGAAAAGCAGCTGTGGATGCCAGAGTAGCTTCTCCCCACGAACCCCTTGCCAAGCATTATAGACCCCCATGGTTCAGCCCCCACCAGCAGCAGGGACCACACAGCCACTCGCTCACTGCCCCTGGCCCCAGTTGGGTGGGGAGAAGAGGGAGAAAAAGGGGAAAAAAGAAACCTTGTGGGTTGAGATAAAGACAGTTTAACAGAACAGTAATGGAAGAGAAAATAATAATAATGGTAAAGGAATATACAAAACAGGTGTTGCAATACAATTGCTCACCACTCAATGATCAATTGCCCAGCCCGTCCCCAGCAGCAGTCACGGATCCCTGCCCCCCAGCCAACCCCATTTGTACGCTGGGCATGGCGTCTGCGGCATGGGATGTGCCTTTGGCAGCTTGTCCTCTCTGTGCTCCCCTCAGCTCCTGGGGGGAGCTGGAAGAGTCCCTGACTTAACATAAACATCACTCAGCAAGAGCAAAACCACTACGTGTTATCCACATTCTTCTCACAGTAAATCCACAGTAAATCCAAAACACGGCAGCCGCTCAGAGGGAGATGAACTCTGTCCCAGCTGAAACCAGGACACAAACACCAAAACAAATCCTGCCAGATTGATGGAAAAGGACATATCTCCAGAGAATCCCAAAATACAGCTGGATGCAAGTTTGTGTGAGCTCATCCTTACACACCACTGAAGATTTGCTGCTCCCTGGGGGAAAAACGTCCAGCTCCTGCTAGATCCCCACGGGACACTTTTGATATTAGGGAGAAAAAAAGTTATTCTAGAAGAGTACAAAAGTACACATTTCATTACAAAGCTGGAACAAGAAGAAACATAACAAAATATACCATTAAAAAAATAAAAATAATCTAACTGGAAGCTAGAGTGCTTCTTGGCTCTTGCAGCTTTCACCGCTTGGCTTCTTTGCCTTCTGGGCCAAGACACAATTTCAGCATATTTAACTGCCCAAATATTGGCCTTCTGACAAAGGACAGAAGTTGGTTCTCTCCAAACTGTACAGATTAATACTCACAAGCTGTTAAGTGCAAATGAATCTCTTTAAACAGATCTTGGCTAAAAATCTGTGTTATTTTTCCTGCGATTTGGTTCAGTGATCCGCGTTTCACAGGAATTTCAGTCTGATGGTTTTTAGCTAACCTAGCATAGCAACTCTGTTGGGATGCAAACCGACCACCACCGTTTTTTCTGATTTTCAGTAACGTATCCACCCCAGCCGCAGTGCACACAGGGTTAGGAGATTCCCACCTTCACCCTCCAGCGTCTGTTCATAGCTGACCTACACCATCCCGTTAGGATGATCTATTTTCCGTGTTATGGCATGTCATTGATCATCTCAAAATTATACAAATACTCCATAAGCAACAATTTTCAGCTCCTTCCAACCTCTAGACCGCTCACGCGTAGCAGAATCACAACAAGCTTCACAGCAAGGGTGCTCAGACTGTGCGACACCCCTGCCTTCAGATATACACAACTATTTTTTGAAAGGAAGTATTTTCACCAGCCATAGCCCGAAAGAAATAGAAGCAAAGGATCTGGAAGTTCCTGCACAAAAACACCGCCAGTTCTTCATCATCTGCATCTGGTGCATGTGGGTTATGAATCAATTCGGATGAGCAACATCCATGTTACCTCTGTGGAGGACCAGTCTGTTCTGAACACAAACGCTGCTGGACCACACCAAAAGCAGCTCCAGATGTTCAGAGTCAGCTCAATCCAAGGCAAAGAGGCAGAGGCAGGTCTGGCAGAGTTTAACTCTGCCCACAGTCTACACAAAAAACAAGAGGGTGAAGCTTCCCGACATCAGGAGCAGGAAGGAGAGACAATATGGACATACCAGGGAGCATTTAGTCAACTCAAACCCATCTGGGTTTATCGCCTCTGGCTTACTGTCAGCTCTTCCGGACAGAAGTTGGCTCCCTTGGAGGTACAAACCTGGACTCACCAGCTAGAGAGCAGTGTCACGTCCACATGCACGGTCAGCTCTTAGCTAAGACTATTAACCCCCCCTAAAAATGAATAAAAATAACTCTGAAGGACAGCGGAGTAGCCCTGGAGAAACCTTAATGCACCAGGGAGGCTCTGCCCCTCTCCCCTTGTTGGGGTTTAAGCCCAAGTGGCAACCAGGACCACGAGCCGTTCACTCATCTTCCCCCCCAGCACGACGGGCAGGAGAATTGGGGAAAAAAAAAAAGGAAACCTCGTGGGTTGAAATAAAGACAGTTTAATAGAACAGTAATGGACAAGAAGACAGTACTAACAATAACGATAAAAAAGAACAGTGTAATGCAATTGCTCACCACCTGGTGATGGGTTGCCCAGCCCGTCCCCAGCAGCAATCACGTACCCCTGCCCCGCCGCCAGCCTCCATTTATATACGGGGCATAGTGTCTGTGGTATGGAATATTCTCCATTTATACGCTGGGCATGGCGTCTGCGGCATGGGATGTGCCTTTGGCAGCTTGTCCTCTCTGTGCTCCCCTCAGCTCCTGGGGGGAGCTGGAAGAGTCCCTGACTTAACATAAACATCACTCAGCAAGAACAAAGCCTGTATGTGTTATCCACATTCTTCTCGTAGCAAGACACGCTACTAGCTACCAGCACGACAATTAACTCTATCCCAGCTGAACGCAGGACACCCCTCCGCACACACTCCATGCAGTATCTCCATTGCATTTTTTCCCAGCCTCTTATCCGGAGCAGCAGAGCAGCTGATTCAGGAAAAGTGCACATCACGATTGAAGTCAATCTCCTTGCTCCTCTTCTCACTAAAAATTAAGTGTGTTTATCTCCCTAGCTTTAAGCTGTATCACTTTCTAGCCCCAGACACCAGGAAAGCAGACGCGGCACTCACCAGTTTCACCCGAGGCGCAGGTTCCCCAGTGAGGAGCTCTTGCCGTTCACCCCCGACACCAGCACAACCATTAAACCCATGACACACGGCAGCTGGGACGATGGCTGCCCGCATTTCAATCCAGCTCCCACCGCAGGGATTTAACTCGCAGCAGCAGAATCAACAAGCCACAGCACCGAGGGTTTTACGTTAGGCTTTACCCCAACAAAACACACCAGAAACACTAATTACAGCACCACATCCCACTCTAATTAATGAAACAATAGGCAGAACCACGCCATGCAGAAATATGATGTCATTGAAAGCCAACACACTGCCCCAAATCCCTACTGTCGCACTCACCTATTCAAGCTTTCAGGTTTTTTTTCTCCGAGGGCAGCCGAGCAGAAGGTCAGCAACCAAAGGCGGTCGGGAAAGAGAACAAGGACCCCGAACAAACCGAGCTCCGAGGGAAAGCCCTGGTGCGCGCCCGACAGCACCCAGACGGAACAAGGTCACAGGAAACCAGCAGCGTTTTACTGGGGGGCAGGGGGGACGTGGTTCACTGCTGCCCTGCTTTCGGCTGGGACAGAGTTCATCTCCCTCTGAGCGGCTGCCGTGTTTTGGATTTACTGCGAGAAGAATGTGGATAACACATACAGGCTTTGTTCTTGCTGAGTGATGTTTATGTTAAGTCAGGGACTCTTCCAGCTCCCCCCAGGAGCTGAGGGGAGCACAGAGAGGACAAGCTGCCAAAGGCACATCCCATGCCGCAGACGCCATGCCCAGCGTATAAATGGGGTTGGCTGGGGGGCAGGGATCCGTGACTGCTGCTGGGGACAAGCTGAGCAACCACCACCAGATGGTAAGCAATTGTATTTCACTGCTATTTTTGTAAATTTTTTTACCATCATTATTATTTTCTCTTCCATTACTGTTCTGTTAAACTGTCTTTCTCTCAACCCGCAAGTTTTTCCCTCTTCTTTCTCCCTCTTCCCCTTTGGGGTAGGGGGGAGTTAGTGAAGGCCTGCATGGTCCTAGTTGCCAGCAGGGGTTAAACCACAACAATTACACATCTGTGAGACCCCCCTAAAACCAGTAATAACTAATTCCCATTTTTCTAGGTAGTTTTATGATACTCAGCACCATATGACGGCTTTTCAGTCAGACTAGATGGCAAATACCTCTGCGACTCTTAGGGACCATTCAAAAAGTAAAACACGATTCCAGCAACTGCTATTTTAAAAGCACCTGATTTCTCTCATTCCTAAGTCTGCATAACGTTTGCAAGGAGATATTTAAATTTAATTTTCATTATTTCTAAAAATTCCAATATAGACCAACATATAATCACAAAATTTTAGGTAAAAAAAAAAATGCAGTATCTAACTTTATACCTCACAAGGCAACTATATAGAAGTGAAGGTATTGCCCGGTTTGGAGTAGTTGAGAAACCACTAGTGTAAAGGACCATTTCTGTAATAAAGCCAGGCAGACGCAGGGAACAATTCACTTATTTTTTTTGTTTTTAAGTACGCCGTGTCCTATTGCAGCACCCAGGCATTTGGGAATTACAGTGAAACCATGTAAACAAACTGAAATATTAATCCCAGCAGTCCTGACCATCTGATAATTTCTGTCTTTACCAGTGTAATTATATTTACTTAGTCAACATGATGATCATGTTGAATGGCAACTACTTTAGTTCTGTGTGTCCATCAACACTTACACATATTATCTGAGAAGTGAGTGAGTCTAAACTCTATTGGTATTTATTTAATTATAACAAAACTGGTGCTGGCACATTTTCCAGAGTGAGAAATTGCTGTCCTCGCTAGTGCGAGCTGGTCCTTTGGGTTTCTGTGTCACAGAACATACGACAGAGAACTTCTCTTTGCCCAGAGCAGCTGTGGCTGCCCCATCCCTGGAGGGGTTCAAGGCCAGGTTGGACGGGGCTTGGAGCAACCTGGGCTGGTGGGAGGTGTCCCTGCCCAGGGCAGGGGGTGGCACTGGGTGGGCTTTAAGGTCCCTTCCAACCCAAACCGTTCTGTGATTCTATATTGCAATGGTCACAGGAAACAAAACGCTCAAATTGATTTAAGGGCAAACAAAACTCCTTTAATTCATCTGGGGTTCCCACAAAGAGACAAACTGACACTAAACAACCATTTGTGTTTTAATACCTTGAAAAAAAAAATCATGCCATCAGTGTATAGCCGGTATCTGAAGCGCTCACCTTTTCTCAGTAGCTTCACACACTGAACCGCACTGTGTCGGCACCAGCATGCTGCCACCCAGCACTGCTGGCACCCTGGGAACCTGCAAAACTCATCACCCCCCGCTCTTCAGAGGTGATCCGTTCCCTCTAGTTGGTCACATTAATTCCCTCTGCGCTTCCCTCCCTTGTTCCTATTATTGTATTTAAACAAATGAACCAGAACACCAATTTTCATGGAATCAATTACATGTGTTCTTCCTCGAATTAAAGTATTTATGTCAATCTGTCGTGGTTTAACCCCAGCCAGAATCGAGGACCACGCAGCAACTCGCTCACTCCCCCAGCCACCTAGGGTAGGGAGAAGTGGGAGAAAAGTAGAGGAAAGGAAAAAAAAATCATGGGTTGAAATAAAAAGTTTAATAGAACGGTATGGAAAAGGAAAATAACAATAATAATATTAATGGTAAAAGAATATACAAAATAAAATGATACAACACAAGCTGCTTTCACCACCCAGTGATCAGTTGTCCAGCCCATCTCCAGCAGCGGTCACGGATCCTGGCCAACCCCATTTATACACTGGGCATGGTGTCTGTGGTATGGAATATTGCGTTGGCAGCTTGTCCTGTCTGTGCTCCCCCTCAGCTCCTGTAGGGAGCTGGAAGAGTTCTTGACTAATGTAAACATCACCTGGCAACAACTAAAACAATATGCATTATGGACATTCCTTTCATACCAAACCCAAAACACAGCAACCACTAGAAAGAAAATTAACTCCGTCCCAGCTGAAACCAGGACACAATCCTATTAGAAATTTCTCTCCACCCAGCATCCGAGACCAGAAATAAAACTCAGTTCCCTAAGCAAGAGTTTGGGAATGCGTCAGCAACTATTTGTCAGAAAATTACAAATTCACAGAGGAACACAAGTTTCAACCAAACTTCTATGAAAAGGTTCTCACGTCCTGACGCATAAGACAAAGGGCTGCCAGGAGCCTCTTACCAGGCTGTACAGGGGACAAACTTTATGCCATCTAATTTACCTAATGGATTTGCAAGCCTTTCTTTTTGTTTATTTCTTTGTTTGTTTTTTTTAAATATGTTTTATAGGGTTTTGTTATTTTAATTGCAGAGTTAAAGTCAGACAAGCAGAAAGAAATACTTGGTATATTTAAAAACACAGTCTAGAAGTTGCTCCTTACTGTGAGATATTAACCCAAAGATCTGTACACACTGACAACAACTCAGCGACACGATCAGCCTACAAGGGGCTGGCTGCTCTCGTTAAACAGTCACCATGATAATGTTTCTCTCAAGCAACGTACACACCAAACCTTTGGCAAAAGGAGCCTGCGAATAAAGAACAGGAAACACAACAGGCAATACCCAAAACATGGTGAAGATTAAAAACGTTGTCATGAATCCAAGAGAGGCAGGTAATGTTACACACCCCAACAGGCGTACAGTTTTATCTCCACCTCCCTTCATCATCAGGATGAGGCTTCTGTAACAGCTTCTGCTGCCTGGGGATGTTCTTTGCTGCCCGCCACACTGCTGAGCACAGACCCACCTTTGCCGGATCCCTGCCTCGAGCAACCCTTCTGCAGAACCACAGGTCGGAAGGCGCCTTTAAGATCATCAAGTCCCCCGTTTACCCAGCACAGCCAAGTGACCACTAACCCATGTCCCTCAGCACCACGTCTGCCCGGCTTTTAAATACCCCCGGGGATGGCGACTCCACCACTGCCCTGGGCAGCCTCTTCCAATGCTTGACAACCCTTTCTGTGAAGTTTTTCCTAATACCCATCCTAAACCTCCCCTGGTGCAACGTGTGGCAACTTGAAGCGCACTCCTGGGTCTCTCCGAGCTCTCCTGCCCTCCCGCTCTTCCCCATCCCGGGTCTCTGCGAGCATTCCTGCCCTCCCGCTCCTCCCCAGGCAACCCGCTCCCCCCACAGCTGGCTGGAGTGCGGATTTGCCGCCGGGGGGGTGATACTGAAGCACTAGACTGAATTCAATGTTAAGTCACCTCGTATATGGAAGGGGAAAAAAATCCAAACGCCTGTAGATTTTAAGAAAAAAATAAATAAAAATCATTCTGCTTACTATATGCAAGTATATATGCCTGCCAGCTCCCCCCAGTGCGTGGGCGCTGGTCGACACAGGTCTGTACTGTCAGTACTGGTTTCAGCTAGGACAGAGTTAATTTTCTTCCTGGTAGCTGCCGTGTTTTGGATTTACTGTGGATTTACTGTGAGAAGAATGTGGATAACACGTAGTGGTTTTGCTCTTGCTGAGTGATGTTTATGTTAAGTCAGGGACTCTTCCAGCTCCCCCCAGGAGCTGAGGGGAGCACAGAGAGGACAAGCTGCCAAAGGCACATCCCATGCCGCAGACGCCATGCCCAGCGTATAAATGGGGTTGGCTGGGGGGCAGGGATCCGTGACTGCTGCTGGGGACGGGCTGGGCAACTGATCACTGGGTGGCGAGCAGTTGCATTGCATCACTCTTTTTGTATATTCTTTTACCATTATTATTTTCTCTTCTGTCACTGTTCTATTAAACTGCCTTTATCTCAACCCACGGGGTTTCCTTTTTTTTCCCCCAATTCTCCTCCCCAGCCCCCGGGGGGGTGTGAGTGAGGGGGTTCAGCCCTGGCTACCACGACACCCTCCCG
>VWZL01001295.1:38529-78402 GCA_013396915.1 Stercorarius parasiticus | reverse complement strand
CCGCTCCCTCGGCGTCTTCCCCTCCCGCCTGCCCCGCGGCCTGGCCCCGCGGAGCCCGCGGCCCGCCCGGTCTTGGCTGAGGAACCCCTCGGTTGTGGGGTGACGGGGAGCCCCGAAGTGGCCTCCGCCTGTCAGAGTCGGTAGCTGCTTCCACCCGGTGCTGCCCCAGCCGAGGCCTGGCCGTGGCTGCCCTACCGCCTTCAGCCCCTCACCGGGATAAAACTATCCAGGCCCAAGGCCCAGGGCTGCTCCCAGGACCAACACTGGCAGCAACAGCCCCCGCAGGCAGCTGGCCTGCTTCTGGTTTAATAAAGAACTTCACAGCAAAATAACTTCCCTATTGCTGCAAGCTGGGTTATTTCTTTCCCCTGAAGGTGCTCAGCACAGTTGATGCTGTCTATGAGATCTGTTTCCCTGGGCATGGCCAGGCAAATGTGTTAGTGACATTGCTGTTACTGTCCTTTGAAATTAGGTTCGATGTGGTAAATGGATAGGAAGTTCTCCATTCAAAGGGAAACATGGCATGTCAAAATTTGCCCCGCATAAAAAAGAAAACAAACCAAACCTGCTGTTAAAAATAGCTAGTTTTTAAATCAAACTACCATTTTTGTAAATATCAACATTTTGTTTCTAGAGTGTTTAGGACTGTTACAATGTATATAAAGCTGTTAATGGTATTTTCCAAACATTAACTCTTTTTAGACTTGGTCAAGAGGAACCACCAAACACTACAATTTCAAGTAAATCTCATTTCTAAAAGAGGCGGAAGTGTGCTCAGTTGAAAATATTCATCTTCCTCCTGGTTGCAATAAATAGCGATAAATCAAACTGGGGCATAAACCTCAGAAGCCGTCTGCTGGGAAAGGGCCCTGCGGAGATGCTTTGGCTGTTCCCATACCTTACTGTTGCAGCCAAATACAAAAACATTCCAAAAACCCCAAAAGACACGCAAAAAAGAGCCACCACCCACTTTCATCACCACCTTCACCAAAACCAGAGGATTTCGCCTTGCAGCACGTGGGTGGTTCCTTTGTGCAGATCCCATGCAGGGAAAGGCTGAACCTTGGTGAAGGGCTGCAGCTCAGGGGACACCAAATCTTCCTCAGCAGCCACAGCTATTTTCTAAATCAATGTTTCAGGTCCCTTTGCCATTTAGATGGCATTTTTTGAGGGGTAATGGCTTCAAACTGAAAGATGCTAGAATTAGATTGGATATTAGGAAGAAATTGTTAGCTGTGAGGGCGGTGGGAGCCTGGCCCAGGTTGCCCAGAGAAGCTGTGGCTGCCCCATCCCTGGAGGGGTTCAAGGCCAGGTTGGACGGGGCTTGGAGCAACCTGGGCTGGTGGGAGGTGTCCCTGCCCTGGGCAGGGGGTGGCACTGGGTGGTTTTCAACGTCCCTTCCAATCCAAACCATTCTGTGATTCTGTGATTTTTAGTGGAAGGCATCATTCCACGATAACTACATGCTGTCATCTCCCTGCCATACCTCACTGCACACACAGCCCATACCGCTGTTTCGTACAAATTTGGATGTCCTAAGCACACCCTGTCCAAAAGTGACTCACACAAATCCTGCTGTTGGACAGGAGGGGTTTTACCTGCCTCCGAAATGGAAGCTCATTGCCAAGACCTCAGCCAGGAGCTGCGTCCAGCCCCTTGTCCTGCAGGTATGGGCTGTTCCTGGTGGCGGAGAAGATGCCTTTTGGTTACACAACATCACGTCACAATTTATTTTGAGAGTCACATGTGGCAGCTGCTTTATGCTGGTAAGACCATAGTTGCTACCACGTGGGTCTTCAGAAGAGTGGAAATTTGGTGTTTCTCCAGGACAAGCTTCTTCCCACTCTTCTGTATCCCTTTCTACCACCTGGTGCAGCCACGTGAGCTGTGGAGCTGGATAAAGTTTAGGATTTAAGTCGGAGAGTGAACTTAAGCCATGCTTTATGTCGAATAATGTTTACCCATTGTGGTTACAAGATGACTAACTGAAAAATTAGTTCCTGAAGGCTTCTAAATCCATCAGAGACATTCCCTGGGTGTTGTAAATCAATGCTCAGACTCGAAATAACTTGTACGTTTTTAGTAGCTAGAGTAATTAACAACTGTTACATATTACCATGGACTGCAAGAATTTCTCCGTCAGTTCAGAGCCTGGAAATTCAAGCAGCATCCTTCTAGAAAAGACATCCAGCTTAATACACAGCCTCCGTGGATGTTTACCAGCCGATTCCTGAACCGACTGTTATATATAACAACTGACCGGTTACGCTTGATATTCTTTCTGGGTTTAAAATTCAAGGTCAAGTCTTCTGGCAGGAAATACTTCGATCTAAATTCCTTGGTTTGGATTGTTTTTTATGGCTTTGCTTTTCACTCTACCAGTTAACCAGCTGGGCTTCAACTACAGATTGAACAAGGTTTTCACTCGACGAGAAGGCAAGCAAAACATTTCTTTTAAATAAGGGAGCCAGACTGTGAAACCAGAAATGCTGGAAGAGAGGAGTTGAATTCAGAGTTATTTTTATCATCATTAAAAAAAAAGACAAATTCAATTTCAAGTTCACAGTTGTCTTTTGAAAAGAAGTTGAGACCAATACATACAATTTTTCCTTTTACTTACTCATTAGTTTGGGGAATTATTCTGTGTCATCCCCAGAAACATGCATTATTCTCTTTAGCACTCACAAGAGTGAGACTGTCGTTATCAGAAGGCTTTGTTTCGCTGCACGCAAGAAGTTACAAATTTAACCTCAAGCTAAGTGTAGCATAGGGGATTTCAGTCAACTCGCCCTTGAAGTTTCTATGGGTAAATCTAAATATCCTTGACAACTTCCCTCTAACATCTGAGAGTCTGAAAACCTTAGTGTATGCCGGTCGAAACTACTGGAGTCCTTAAAAACTTCTGAAGGGGTGAGGGCGAGTAGAAACCAACCTCTGATCACCACAGACCTGCTTTTCCAGGCAGGAAAACTTCAAAACCCCTGTAAAAACTTCACGTGTCAGGGGGGTTTGGATCCAATCTCAATTCTTCCCCCCCTTAACTGCCTTATCTTTGTCCAGCACAGGACACGCGCCTCAGGTTCCAGCCTTCACTGGGTGTCTTTGCCGTTTCTTTCTCAAAGTGCTTTAATTCCAGGAGTCACGTGTATAACCTGTGAAGAGAGGGGAAGTGCAGAGGGAAAGGAAGGAGGAAGCCCCAACCTCTCAGAAAAAAACAACTCAGAATTATATGGTCTTTTCTATTTTGTGCAGAAGTCAGACTGCAGAGTCTGGAAGCTATGTGCAAATCTGTCAGACCTTAGAGCACGGGGTTCGTGGTTCCTCACTGAGCACTGTTTCTTTCACATGTAAATAGAATCTCTTTCCTTTTCCCAAATTATTTTTTTTTTTAATTGCAGCTCCCAAACCAGTATAGCCCCACTACAGCCCAGGAGCAGCAACATCCTCTTCGTGTCAGAGCACAGAAATTATGATGGACCAGAACAAGACTATAGCGATCCACATTTTTCCAGCACACGGCTCCAGATAAGCTTATTTCATGCTCCTTTACCAATTTTCCTTTGCTCCAGTTGTCTAGATTCCTCTGCAGTTCACTTTCGCTAAGCTTTTTCTCTTTTAAATAGCAAATAAGGACATCCTGTATTTTTCCTTTGAATGTGGTGCATGTGATAAGGCTGGCAAACACCTGGGCAGTACAAACATTTGGCTAGTAAAAGCACAGGCGCTGCTTTCTCCTCTCATTTACTCCTCTGCCCTCGGTTAAGGGTGTTGTGGGAAGTTTAGCGAGGAAGGATGCACTAGCACGTCTTGGCTCTCCCCTCTATGTACCCCCCGAGTGATGATCTTAAATCAGAAGCCTTCTATTGCCATCATTTTTAGTGACAATTTAAAGTCTATAGAGCAGGCAGGAATTCTGCACTGGCTTGTGTGCTGTAACTTTCCAAAAGAGGGGAGCATTTAAAAGTAATTCAACTTCTGTGACAGAGGGTTACAGTACAGCAAATATGCATTTTTCCAAAGATCAGGAACAAAAAACCCCAACCTGACACGCTATCCAAAATTGCGGGCACAAGCAATAGCTCATGGGGCATCACTTGCGCATCACAAGAAGCACAAAAGAAGTTGCTGCTTTGAAAATACTCAGCAAATCTGCGCAGCAAGATGCCTCAATGAGCACAGCAGCTAATGGGGACATTAAAAGTATCCGCGGCTGCCACGTAATTATTCCTATCTCAAAATGGTCACTGCCCTCGCAGGCTCGGACAGACATTGCTGCATCGGCTCCTGCTCCCCAAATTTTCCTCCCAGCCGTACCAGCCGGGGACTGAGCACTTTGGAGATGAAAGCCTAGAGGGTTGCGCACAAGACGGCAGAGCGGGAGACGTGCCAGCCCCCCACCGCCCGCTCCAGCCGTGTCCCGGCACCGCCAGCGGTCCTGGGCAGCAGAAAGGACGAAGTGAGCAAACACGAACCGCAATAGCTCGGATCCGGTGCAGGCGCGCTGCAAATTGATTCAGCTCTATAAAAAAGGTTCCCAAGTAACACGGAATCCAGCAGTGCTCGTGCCTCGAACGTTCAGCCAATCCCTCAAATAAACTCAAATTACTTGTTAGCTTTTAGGAAGAAATTAGATCAGGAGTTTACCAGCGATGCTTTACCATCCAAGAAAGGGTTTTCAGGTTTTGTTTTGGTTTTTTTAGTTTTGGGGTTTTGTCCCCCCCGACAGCCCCCGTGCTCCTCACCAAGAAACCTTTGCCAGCCTAATTCCAGAGCCTAGACCAAACCATTGACAAACAGACCAGCAGTTTGGGCAGCTACGTGTTCAGTACAAACACCCACACCACCAAAGGCTGAAAAGGGATTCTTGTTTGCAGTTAAAGACGACAGACCTTTCCACTCAACCTGCGTTTCTAGAAGAAAGGGGTTTGGGACAATTTTTGCTTTACAGAACGATTTCATTGGCAGCTAAAATGAAAAAAATGTATTTATACAGAAGTAAAAAAAATCCCTGCAAAACCAACAAACCATTTAGGGACTCGCCTGTGTTCAGTTTACGGTGCCAGTCTGATTTTCCTAGACCCTGTCCACCATCCCTTCCCCTTGCGTACTCCTGCCAGTACCAGCTTGGGGGGGGAGGGGTGGCCGGGGACCACGGCAGTGAGGAGGTGGCAACAGGCTGGCTGTGATGGCCATCACCTTCCAGGGTTAGGATCACTTCAGCAGGGCTGCTCGAAACCTGACTGTCGCCTGGCTCTACTTGCCTCCCCTGGACACAGCACAACTTCTCCCAAGGGACCAAAACCCACCTGAAAGTGGTGATGAAGGAGTTTAAAACTGAGCAGCAGGGAGCAGCCTGGCGTTCCTAGCTGCCCTGATCACCTTGGTGGCAAGATTAAAGGTAGATGCAGTTTTCCTCACCTGCAGAGCTGGGTACCTTTTGTGCAAACGAACCATTCAGCATTCCTCACCGAGGGAGAGCATGTCCGCATCCATCACTGTCCTTCCCGGAGAGGTGATGCTCCCAGGGCGGTGCCTGGCAGCATGTCAGCAATCCGCACAGGAGCTCTCTCACACATCAGTGCCGTCCTCTGCAGAGGCTTCCCGAGGCAAACACCAAGCCATCTTATTTATTTTCGGCTGAACACAGGCGGCTGTCGCTATCACTTATATGCTTCCAGATCTATTAGTGCTTCTAAATGTAATCAGCCTATTGCATCCTTATCTCCAATTATTCTGCACTCAGGTCTATCGACATTTGGGCATGAAGAAGAGGGCCTTTTTTTGTCCCAGTTGCAAGAGAAGACAGATTTACTGATGCAGACATCAGCAACATAACCAGAAGCTTAAAATGAGCCATTAAGATCCGTAGAACAACTGCGAGGAAGCTCACTTCCGTAGACTAGTCAGATGCACCTCTTTCCTGAGGATTTTATAATCCTTTATAAGACCTTGAGCCTGCAGTCAGCTCTCCACAGCCTGACACCAGCAGGGTCTATCCTAAAGCTGGAGGTTTCCAAGCTATCAAGCCAATGTACTGTCTTTATAACGAAGAAGTAGTCTCGTGCCACCACATGGCAAAGCAGCGATGGTGCTGCATGCAGCAGTGGTGGCTGTGTTCTTAGTTCTCCTCATCTGTTTGCAAATCAGTTGTGTTGATTCAGTCAGAGAAACGGGGAAAGTGTTTTGGAGAAAGCTTTGGAGCAGGACAGGAGAAATCGTCATCACAGGCCACTTGACTGCAGCCACTTCTAGCAGCTTTCCCAGGATGGGCCATGCCCCTGGTGCAGGAGCACCTGGTGGTCATCCCAGTGGGGATGCTGGATTGCACCCAGGCTCATCTCTGTGCAGGCACCAGAAGCAATTTCTCGGAGTTCACACAACATAAGACCCAAGAGAACAAGACCAGTGGGTCCAAACCAGCTCAGACATCTCAGCTTGGGTACAGCAGGACCACCACCAAACCAGAGCTGAGAGGCACGATCAAAGGAGTTCTCGTTGCTTTCCCCAGCACAGGTCACCTGTGACCCTCCCAGCTCTTCCAAGCCCTAGGAACAGAATTGCTGGGCAGATCTGCACATACCTTTAGAGCCGTGTGTCCCGAGAACCAAGAACAGCAGGAAGCCTCCATGCAACATGCCTCCCTACCCAGAGTGAGCCCTGGGTTACAGACACAGCCGTGCTTGCTCAGGCTGCAGGCTGGCGGACACTCCAGTGGTTGTGCACAGGTGGCCTGAGAAGGGAAGAGGACAAGCAGAGGCAACGCTGTCCCAAGTACTCACCCAGACCCTGCTGTTTTGGGGAGGTTCCCACACCCAATGTGGTTTGCCAGCTTAGTAGCCCTCAATAGATCTTGCTTCCAAGTTCTCCAGCCTCCCCTTGAGCCCACACAAACTTTCTGTGGTACCCTTTGGCACAGAGTTGCACAGACGCCTCCCTGATCCTTGATGAGCCATTCCCAACACCCTTCCCCTCCGCCCTTTTCCCTGAAAAAGCTCCTGCCCAGGCCCTTCTCAGAGAGGTATTAATGTGCATGTTAACGAGGAGCCTCGTTACCCTCCTGTGACCACCCAGCTGCTCCCAGGGGAGATGTCCATCAGTCTTCTCTGTCACCATTTGCCATTAGCAGAACAGGGAGAAGCAGCAGAGCTGCCTCCTCCCTGAGTCCGCCGAAGGCAGCAGCTGTGCCACGGACCTGCGTCTCCAAATCCCGCCAGCAGCGAGGGAATCCCAGCCCCTGCCATGAGGACTATGAAGCCATTCTAGTACGACAAATGGTTTTGCTGGGGATTTGGCCTGTCCCTTGTAGGAGTTTCATAATCTTATTGGGGAAAAAATTAATAAATAACTTTAATGATGGCTCATAGAGATTCATTCCACTTAAACATCACCCCTCAAAAAACCCCACTATGAAAATACATTAATCTTCACATAAGAGTGTGCCACTTCAGTTCAGCTACATCAGTCTGCCTTTGTACCCCACGGATCTGTTAATCTGGGCCCGAGACAGCTGTTTAATACCTTCATTTAACAAAAGACTTAGACTCTCCGCTGGCAGCGTCCTCGTGAACTACGGCACCGCAGCGCCGTCTCCCCCACTGACCCCGGGGCCTCCAGCTCTCCCATCGGCAGCACGGGCACACCAGTGGCCTTTCTTTCTCTGGATTAGGTAATCCTAATCAATAGGATTACCGGTTTAAAATGAATGTGTTTGAACCAGTAACTGGAGAAAATAATCCAAGAGATGGCAAAGCACAAGTTGTATGTTATATACAAGTTGTAGGGGAGAGACAGAGATATATACACAAGCTTTATATCTATCTATCTGTCTACCGACCTACCCATCTCCATCCCCATCCAAGTTAAATGGGGGAACGAAAGCCACGGCTGAAGGTCAAACAACTTACAGACAAGAAATAAATAAAAGTCACTGCGCTGTCAAGCGGCTGCCACCCCTGGGAAGGCTCCGGTGTCCGTTGTGTTGGAGAAAGAGCCATCGGAAAACCTTTGTCCGCTTCTCACTGGGACAACAGGTATTTTGGTATGGAAGAGCATCTGCCGGGCTGTCCTCCCCGTCGCACCCGCTGGGACACGGGGGCAGTTACTGCGGGGAGGGCTGGAAAACAGCCTGAAACTTGGTTGTGTCTCAAATCAAGTCTGACTTTGGCATCAGCTGAATTCTTCAAAATTAAAACTTAAAAAAACCCCACCCAAAGAAGGAATGGAGACCTCGCACTTGGCTGCATTAGCAGTTTCCAAGCCTCGCCGTAGCATCGGGGAAGGAGGTTTCTGCACGGCCCGTCGAGCTGCAGCCCACAACCCCTGACTGCTCCGAAAGGCTTTGCGAAGTGTTTCCTCACAAATGCATTCGGGCTTCTCTGAATAAAAGCCCAGATGCTGTTTATGCTGTTCTCTAGCATCTCGGTGCACTATATTTTTTAAAAATGATTTGAATCAAAGCTCTCATTCTTTAATTAAACTTCATTTAGCTGCCATCTGCCTGGGATCAAAATGGCTTCATGTTTTGCAACTCTTAATGAGGATTGTTATTGGATTTGTAAACACATAAACAAGAAAAAAAAAAAACCCCAAAGTCTTTGAAAAGTAATAAATGAGAAACGTGGCTCAAGTGTTAAGATCTGCATCTTCACTTGTCTAATTGTAATGGAGCGGATCCCATTCAGCAGATAATCACGTTATACACAAAAACTGGGTATAAAAATACCCTGCAACTGCAGGATCAAGATTAGGGAGACTGCGGGAATTACAGCTGAGGGAAAACAGTAATAAAGCGATATCTGTCATTTTTCCAAAGCGGGAAGGGTCAGCGCTCCTGGGTCACAAGCAAACACAGGCACCAGGGGAAGGAGTTTCCCACCCCGGTGATGGAAAATGAAAAGTGGATGTTGTAGCCCTGAAACTCCCCAAAATTACAGAGGGAAAATGATCTGTTACCAGAATCCAGCAGCCTCAAACCCCAGCCTGGGGACAGTGGATAAGGCGGCTGCGGAGCTTCCTGGCCGAGCAGCGGGGGCCAGGCAGGAGCTGCCCTTCGTGGAGCGGGGTCCGAGGGCACACGGAGCTCCAGTTGATGGATGCAGACACTGAGGGAAGCAAACCTGAGCCCAGGGCTCTGGCTCAGGCCCTGCGGTAGCGGCACAGCCAGCCTGCCCCTGCCCCGTCTTGCTAACCCGGCTCTGAGCCAGGGATGCGCCTGCAGGAGAGGGAAGAGGCAGCGTGGGGAAACAGCCCTACGCTGCCTCCCTGCTCAGCTTCCACCCCCCCTCCATTTACAGCCTTTGCCATTGCGTTTGGCTTTCTGAACTGAATCGTTAGTCCCCAGCGTAGCTCCCGTGCCCTAATTTAACTCCGCTGCCTGCATTCGCCCCTGCCTTTCAGCAGCAGTAACGAGGGCCCCGTGCGGGGCGCAGACCTGCACCCTGCCAGCAGCTTTCCCTTGTCGCAGGGTGCCGGGACTGGCAGCGGGCCCGGGGCAGCCTCAAACATCTCCGCTCATTACCGAACCACGCCACGGCCTTCAGTTCTACGGCGTCAGACCTTTATTTTTTTTAATGGCAAAAAAAGAAAAGTCAAAATATAATGAGCGTGCCCTCTTAGAAGACACCTACTCGGTGGGGTTTGATCTGTGAATAAGCCCCTTTCAGACCTTTTGGAAGAGAAAATTGTATTTTTACCTCCGAATCATGTTTCTTTGTTTCCTAATTGGAGATGCCACAGGTTTGAGCATCAGGCAGAAGGATGAAAGGCTTCAGATTTTGATGCCAACTGCTCAGATGTCAAACTGTATCTCTAATTGGGGTCACTGATACAGATCTTTGCCCTTCTTTCAGCTGCCGTCTTTGTGCCGTCTCCTACATTTGTTTGGGCTTTTATTATCTCATGTGATCATTGGCATCTAACTCCACAGCAAATGCAAGTCCAGAGCCAGAAAATAAAACTGCAGCTGCCTTGAAACACTTCTACCCGCCATCAAAACCCTCCGGTGGCCTGAAAAGATTGGGATTCAAGCGGACTGAAACCCCATAAAACAAATAAAGCGGCGTGTTGCACTCAGAAAAGCTGTCACGAGCGACTTTGATCCTGCCTCCGCTACCATCCACCTTCCAGCAGACCACGCTGCTGCTTTCGGGGCAGGTTTGCTCCGTGACAGGGCTGTCACCCTCCTGCAGCCTGGAGGGACGCCAGCAATGGTCACCCTACGGGGACACCGCGTGTTGCTGCTTGGGACAACGCCAAAGCCATGAGGCCCAGGGCATCTCGCTTCACTGGTGGATGATGCTGGGCTGCATTTACCTACACACAAGCCGGGATGTTTCTTCTCCTTGGCTTCTCACGCCGGCATTAGCTCCCGCCACGTCTCGCTCAGCAGACACAAAGCACACGTTAAATACGTGCGGTGGTTAGTAATAGCGGCCAGCGCCATTAGCTTCTGCTGCCAAACTCTACGAGTGGAATGGAAGTAAAATTGCATGAATTTCAAATAACATCCCTCAATTTACTGGGTTGCTTCTTCCATGGGGCGAAGTGGCCCAGGGTTCCCTCGGACATGCTCAGCAATGCCACTCGCAGCTCCTGGTCCAGCATTACGGAACCTGTGGAGCATCAGCAGGATCAGCCTGTACTTACTGCCGGAGCTTTTCCCCCGTGTAAGGCATCAAAGCCTCTTAGAAAATCATAAATAGTGAAGAACTTCGCCAAATGAAATGCTTTTCCTGTTGCAGGAGCTGGTTAAATGCACGCAACCAAAACTGCTTCTGTGGCTTTCCAAGTCCTGGGTGGCAGGAGGACATACGTGAGAGGGTGTGGGGGGGAATCTTGCTCCTTGGGGAGCCTGAAACCCCCTTCCCACTTCATCCAAACCTGCTGCTTCTCCAGAGCAAACAGGACTCGAGGGCGCAGGTCTCTGATGCTCGGAAGGGCTGGTTCCCTCCTCTGTCACAGTGCTGCAATTTGGTACCTCTCCTCCTGCAGCTCTGCAAGTAAATTTTTACGCCTTTGATCTAAATTGAAGAAATCAGTGGCAAATGGAGCATTAAAATGTGTCAAACCGCTTGGTCTCGAGCACTGGTGACACTAAGGATTTTACTGAGCAGCCAAAGCATGACAAGGTCTGTCTGGGGGTGCCCCTGCACTTACTCTTACCTATGAACGCTACTTATCAATAATATCAGAAATAAAGTAAGTACTTTTAAGAGCAAGGCAACACTTTTTATTTTTATTTAAAAAGGCCTTGATGGCAGGAATATAGTGTAAAAATCATTGGAAAAACTAAAAGGCATCGATACATATTGGAATATACACTTTTTACATAAATTACATTTATTTATTTATTCTTTCATTTGAGGTTCTTATTCGGTATTGAGGTCTAATAGTTAATAGGTCCTGGGATCTGGACGTTTAGACCACCATAGTCTAACATGTACATGTTCATGGGCCATTGCTGAAAGAGAGGGAGAGAAAAAGAAGGCAAAAGTCTCTGTTAGGACACAACGCAAAACCACGCATACATCAATTCTCTGACATGTTCCGACACGGGCTGTTGCTCTCACTTTCCAAATAAGATAAAAGAACCAACCCCAAACCAAAACACCACCAGCAAACCTGACAAAAAGAAACTTCCAAGTTTGTATTTCTCTTGTGCTTTTTTTTAATTATTATTTTTAGGAGCATTTGGTGTCATCCACAGCCGAAGCCAAGCCCTGAGGGAGAGCAGTTGGATGCATCTCCCTGATTTCGTTTCCTATTTTCCCAGTTTGGCTGCACACTGGAGCTCGGCATTGCTCCCGGGCGGAGCCGGAGTGACACTCCCGGCGCAGCGCAGAGCGCGGGGGAACCAGACGGGTGCTGCCGAGAGGTGCCGTGGGGCCAAGGTGCCGCCGCCAGCACCGGTGCTTTAACCCAGTAGGGTCGGGGGATTTGCTGGGGCCTGTCTCCTGTGCGGCTCCCGCTAATGCTGCGCATCCCCCGAGGCACTCGGCAGGATGGATGCGGGAGAGCCCCGAGGGGCAGCGAGCGCTTTCCTCTGCTGACCCCCCCCAGAGAAAGCCGGCAGGAAAAGGGAGCCCCAGAGCTGCGTCCCCTCCTTCGCCAAACCTGCTTGTGCCATTTTACATCACACTTTACAGTGTTTGTCAGGCGGAGGGAGGTGGTGACGGTTCAAGGAGAGCAGAGAGCAGCATCCTGATGCAGAAAGATAGGTAGGCAGTAACCCCCCTAATATTTGGAAGGCTTTACCACAAGTGAGATCTGATTTGTTGATGATGTAGACTCCATATTGGAAGAGGAGGAAGAGGAAGATGAGGAAGAGGAAGATACCGAGTTCCCTTCGGAGATCCTCTTCCGCTTCCGTTTGGGAACGCTGGTGTCTTTCTCTGCAGGGAGAGAGGGAAAGCATGGGGTGTCCGAGCCCTGAGAGTGGTCCCTAAATGTGGGGATCCACCCCACTGTGGCCATCCACTGAGCCACCGTTGGTGACACGGAGCTGCCAGCCTTCCTCAGGCACCGGCAAAGAAAATCCCCCAAATAAACGAACCCCAAACCCCAGCACTTACAGAGTCCGATATCCCACAGACTTGTGTCCGTGCTGGATGCTGTGGGGTTGTGAAGGTGCCAGCTGTGATGACAGTATGTCCATATATATATAGATATAGATATCCATATATAAAGTTTATTGTGCATCTCTCTTTACATCAGGTTGCAGGCTTGCTCTTGCTTGCCAGATCTCTCTCCTCTACCTAGCCACCTATTATTCATAAATCTATTAGGTTCCTAATTATCTCTGGGGCTGCTAATTCTGACACATTTGATTAAAACTGGCTGAGATTTATTGGGGAGGATGGGGCAGAGAGAGAAACCACATTTGCAGTGATCACAGAAACCTTGTTTCCTTAGAAGCTCAACTGCTAAACGATGGCTCAAATTAAGGGCTTTAACCAGTGAATAAATTGCTCATGGTGAGTAAATTGCTAATGGGAAAGGGATAATCAAATCCTCCAGAATATGCTGAAAGATTGAGTCTAAGCCCGGTCTCTCCCCAGCTCACAGAATTGCAATCGTCTAAGAGGATGGTTTGCTCCTGAACAAACTTGCTGAGCCTGACTTTTCTTTTTCCAGGTAGGATCTTCTCCCCAGCCTCCCCCGGGGATGCAGGAGGTTTGGACGTCTCCCCACTACCCCATCAGTTTTGGTCATATATTCTCTCTGCCACAGGGCAGGGAAAGCCGTGGTTATTTCTTAGCCCTCCGCTTACCTGTCTGTTTGGCCTCAGTGCAGATTTCAGCAAATGGCCTGCGTAAGAGACAAGGGGGTGAGAATAGGGGGACGCCATCGTTTCTCCCCTACGCGCCTGCCCACACTGGGACACAGCCCAGACCCCGACCCTGTGCTGCCTCCTCCGACACCCCTCTGCGTGGGGATGGGACACGGAGCCTCCCATGGCTCCCTGGAGGGAAGCAGAAATAACTCAGCTGGGTCTCTGAGCTGTCCCGTTATCTGCCCTGCGCCGTGCTCCTTCCCAGCACCATCATCTCAAGCTGTACAAGAAAGAGGGGATAAACCATCCCTGCTAGCGCTTCGCTGTGCCCACCCATGGCTGAGCACGTCCCTGCGGCGCAGGACAGCGGATGCTGGGGATGGAGTGGGTCCTCCGTGGGCACACGGTGGGGTGACCCTGCTCTTGTGGCCCCGCGGTGACTTACCCGAATCGCGGCTGGGAAGCAAGGGCAATGCTTAACAAACAGAAACCTTCCCCGGTCACAGAGCTGGGGGAACTTACTGGAGCTGGTTTATAATCACCATCCGGATGCTCTCCCGTGCCTTCAGGATCTTCTCCAGCCGATGGATGTCGTAGGTATTGGGGTTTCTGAAAGGGATATCGTCTGGCAACCCGGTAACCTCCACAGCGTCAGGACTGTCCCTGATGAGTTTATAGGGCACCATGACGGGCCGGTTCAAGCCCAGAGCCTCTCCTGTAACGGCAGAGCAGAGGACAACACACCGGCTTTACCCCACAGGGCTCCGGATCCAACCAACTGAAGGACCAAGAGCCCTGGGAGGACTTTGGGCAGCCATGGCTGCCGTGATGCCCGACCTTTGCTGCAGCCACGTCCCACCCAGCCATTTCACGTCTGCCTGCCCAATTTATTGCCTGCTCCGTTAGTCTCCATTTGGGATCCTGCCAGGAGCCCCAGGGAGGGCTGTTTTACAGCACCAGCACTTGCACAGCCACCTCTGCTCTGCGCAGAGCACTCCCATCACCACGCTTGCACCAGCCAGTGGCTGGGCCAGCAGCAGCAGCGTGGCAGACAGCCCGGGAGAGAGGGAGAGATTTGCCCATCTCCTCTTGCCTCTGCCTGTCAGCAGGTTTGGGGGTCACTGGGGTGGAGATCACATCCACCACTCCACATCACATCACATCGCTCCTGCCCATTTTTTGTACCACTGTATCCCTTTGGCCCCCACAACACCCTATGGCAGTGAAATATCACAATTTAATTCTTTGCTGCATTAAAAGTACTTCCTTCTGTGCGACTTAAACCTGCTGCCCATCGCTCTGCGTGCATTTTTAGTTCCTGCACCATGGGAAGCAGTGAATGTCCCTCTGAATGACCAGCGAACGTGCTGGTCCTGACTGCAAGAGCCTGCTCTTGCCTCGTGTCTCTGCAACCCCCAAACCTGGAGGTGTGAGCCACCCCCCAGCCACACTCCTGGCTGTCCTTCCAGGGGGTTTGTCCCTGCAGCCTACCTGGCCTCTTGTGCTCCATAAACCATGCCAGGACCATGGTAACGCAGGGGTCTGCTGTGGGCTCAGCCCCGACACGGGCTGAGTGCTGCTGAGGATGCTCAGAGCATGGTACCAGCCTCCCTGGGGGGCTGTGCCCACATGCTGGTACCTCCAAGGGGGCAAATCCGCCCCAAAGCAGTGAGCAGCACCCCAAAAAGACAGGGTTTACAGGAAGGATGAGCAGCCTTGGCAAGGGGAAACTTGAGAAAGGAGGGAAATTACATTCCCTGTTGCTTCGCTGTCATTTTGTCTGTTTTCCTTCTCCTTCAGGCAATTATTCTGGGGAGAGAGGTGAGATGCCGCACCAAACAGTGGGGTGCGACTGAGCCGCGCGGCCCTGCTGCAGGGGTCTCACGGCTTGACAAATAACCGCCCAGCATTTACACAAGTCATGCCCAAACAGGAACAGCCACGAGCAGTGGCAGCCCGTACCCGCAGGGCTGAGATGGTGACTCCGCTCGGGGCTCGGGGCTGTGCACCCTGCAGCCCCCCCACCGGCTGCTATTCCTCCTGCGCCTTTTCCCAACACCGGGTGAAAGGAGGGGTTTGGTAGGCAGCACGAGGAGCCCGCAAATGGCATTTTCAGATCTTCTTCAGTCTCCTGACCTCCTTTTCTGCTGTGGCTCCGGCGAGCTTTCCCCCAGCTGTGCCCCACGTCGGGCTGCGGCTCCAGCCTTGCTCCCGGCAGGCAGCGCAGGCAGGGGCTGCTGCCAGGAGGCTGGCGCAGGGCGGGCACGCTCAGCGCACACACCGCGGCTCACGTTAAAAACACATCAAAGGCCAACACCACACTGAACAAATCCTGCTCCTCGGTTGTGTTTTTCCATCCTCCCTCCCCTCGCCAAGGAGGAGCTGTCAACAAGAAGGTCACGGTCCCACCTGCCGGGAGCGAGACTCGGGAGCGTCCCCGGGGACAGGCTGTAACGTGAAGCAGTGGGACGAAACCTGTGCTGCAGCAGGCTGCTGTGCGCTCGGCCTATAAATAGAGGCCTTCAGTCGAATTAATTTTAACTACGGCTGCTGTCAGCAAAAACAAACCCGCTTGGCGATGCGTGCAGACGGGAGACTCACCGTATTTTTCATTGAAAAGCTCTTTCACTTGCTCTCGGAGAATCACCTTCTCTCCGAGCCTGTTGGCATCGTCCTCATCTGCAAAGCAAAAAAAGACAGGGAATAAAACACCCCGTTTCTTTCTCATCCCGTGGAAAACCCATCCCGCTGTCACAAGGCATGACCGTGTCTCTGTCCCCATGCCCCCAGAGCGGCATGGGGACACCTCGGAGGCGGCTGCTCTGCGCTTGCACCTTGCGTCGCCTTTTAGAGCCGTGCAAAGTAGCTCTAAAATGCTGCCAAATCTGCATTTGCCACGTGCTGCCACGGCTGAGAGCATTTTACATCCACTTTGTGGTGCTGTAAATGACTGCAAAATATGCAAAGCAATGGAGACTCAGGCCCTCGGTGCCATGAATACTCCCACAAGTGATATCAAGGAATGAGATAGCACTTTTATAGCTGGGCTCCTAAGTACAGTATTGTTTTATAATATGCCATATAATCAGCTTGGCTTTACTAGCTTTTTTAATTATCCTCATCGTGCCAAACAGTTTCTCCTCCATTCTCTCGTTTCAAACAATGCGCCTACGGCAGTAGATTTTTTCCCCCAGCTATTCAGCATCCTCAGGGGGCTCCAGGAAAAAATGACTGGGGTCAGTACCGGCCTCCTTTGATGCTTTTTCACCCCGCGGGTATAAAGCACTGACTGAATGAACCTCACCCACCTCTCGCCGGGGTCACCCCTCCAGCCCCGGGCCAGCCGGGGGGCGCAGCGCAGGGCCGGCTCAGTGGGGTCTCCTCCGGAGAGGGGGCATCACCACCATGAGCCTCGCCGCACCCAAGGCAGGCATTTTCCCCCATGCCACGGGGTGGAAATCCAGGATGGTTATTTAAAACATCAAGGTGAGCGCTGCAAACCTCAGCATGAGGGACCCGAGCATCCCCTGCCCCAGGTCTGCAGCGATTTAATTTGATTTTGAGCAATCACATGATACTTGATTCTGATTTTGAGAAATCACATGATTTTGGTTTTGGTTTGAAGCAACCACGTGGCTTGCAATTTTGTTTTAAAGGCAAGCTGAAAAGCTGACGTGAGTCCCTGCCTCCCTGCACGGGGCTCCAGCGCTCGGCAGCCCCGGCAGAAATCACACGCCTGGGCCACCCTGCTGCTGAGGGTCCTGGAGAGAAGCTGCCACCCTTAAATCTCTGCACCCTTCTACTGCAGGGTACAACATTCAAAACCTCTTCTCCATGTGGAAAACGGTAGTTTTGTCTGGATATAACTAGGAAAAAATAAGGGAGAAGTTTCTGCGAAGGAACCTCAGGGCCAAGTCGTGCTTCAAACCCAGAAATGGCAACAAAGCAGCTTGAAAGGCATGGAGCAAAAAATAAATCAAATAATAGAAGAAAATCAAATAAATGTCGCCAAGGCGCTCTGATTTCAAGAACCAAGACCTTGCCTTGCGGCCGCAGCAGGCCAGCCGGGACAAAGCCTGCAGGCTCCCTCTGTGACTTCCTTGTCATTGATGCTCAGTTTCTGGGCTGTATATACACACCCGCATGGATGTGTAGATGGTAGCAGACAAAGAAACACCAAAAATTAAGTGTTTTCACCCATTTAATTCTCTGGGACTGAAAAATGCAGCAGCTCTTTCCTTTCCGCTCATGCCCTGAGCAACCTGAGTGCAAGAAACAAGATCACAAGGGGTGTTTTTTTCCACCTTGCGGTGGGCAGGACTCCCAAATTCCCATCCAAGGACTCAAATGCCATGAAAAACCTGGAACTGAGCATGCATAACAGAGAAGCCAGAGAGGAGGCTCCGGCCAGTGGTGCTGCTTCCCAGGGACCTGCCCCTCCATCCCCAGGCAGCTCCGGGCAGGAGGGATCTCCATCTACCTTTGACTTTATCCATTTGGATTTGGGAAATAATCAACTCAAGGAAGCCATTGGCACCCCTGGAATGTGACGAGTCCTTCCCACAAAGCAGGTTCATGCACGCTGCTGGCTTCAGCTCTGGGTTATCTTTTGGTTTTAATGAAACAAAGCAGCCAGTTGATCGACTTATTTTTTCCCCAATCCTACTTGCCCGAAGCAAGGACTCCCGCGCTCCATAGGCACTTACATACAAGAGGTCACATTTTTAAAGCACCATTTGCTCTTTTCCAACAGGTCTTGTCAGAGCTCGACATTTCTTTTAGAAACGCCTGGTCATACTTAGTAGTTATTAAAAATGGCGTTTAGGTGTCTGCTGTTGGACAGCAGGATCCGAAACACCGCCTAGTTTTCTAATGACTTTAAAAAAACACAACAAAACCAAATCCAAGGTATTGCACAGATCAATAATCTGTCCGGGTTCACGATGCCACATGCAAAGCCCTGATCTCAGCTGGGCAGAGCCTTCCTCCTCCCTGTGCCACCACCAGCATCCCGGGGTGCAGCTCCAGGTGACACACGTCCTCCCCCCGGCCACCGCGCTCGGAGTAACACCCTCCCATTAGCCAACCCCCGGCGTGAAGCCTGTTTCAGCAGGGACACAGCCACTGCCCCGCACATCCCACCGGGAAAGTGGCTCAGGTCCCTCCTTCAGGCAATGCCAGTTGTGTCAAAGCAGCCCCGAGCCGGGGCGGACTGCTGACAGCAGCCGGGATCCGGCCCTGAAGCTTAAGAGGATAAATACACACCTCTTCCCTCTTCCAGCTTCACGGATCATGGAATCACGGAATTTCAGAGTTGGAAGGGACTGCTAGAGATCATCTAGTCCAACTCCCTTGCTAGAGCAGGACTGCCCAGAGCACATTACTCAGGACTGCATCCAGGCGGGTCTTGAAAGTCTCCAGAGAAGGGGACTCCCTTGCACTTCAATGGGTGCAAGTCAATTACACCCCTGTGTAAATCCGGAATAAACCCCCTGACTTTACTGAGGCCATTCCAGAGTAACTCAGCTTTAAATACAGCTTGAATTAGCTCGACATACGCATGTTTTCAAAGCAGAGCTATAAACTCGCAGGAGCAGGATATCGACAGCAAGACACGCGGGCAGAATCCCAGCTGATGGGACCCAGCTGGACCTGCTGGAGATACGCCGTGCCCCACCACCGGCACAGGCAGGCGAGCTCTTTCTTACTCCTGTAAATCAGTATATATGTTAAATCCCCGGAGCCTACACGACTGCACACCAGCTCTGTCTCAGAGTATGTGTTAAAGCAAAGCCAAAAAACCCCAACCCAAGTCCGCGCAAGCTCTCCTTGTGACCAGCAAGTGGATTTTTTCACAAATTAATTGCTTGGACACACGGATGAGCTGAGGGTAACGTGGCAGGTTGGTTTGTCTGGAGCAGAACCGGCACCGATGCCCAGGGACTGCAGCAACAGTGCTTAGAAATGCAGAGAGGATTAATAACAACAATAAAACACTGTTAAACACATCCTGCATCATTCAGTTCTTGGTATCACAGGGAAACAGAGCAGTGAGAAAAAAAAATACCTGAAATTTGGGGGTTTAAGACATTTTCATTACCATATTAAAATGCAAGTGCATTTCTTGTCTGCTACCATCTACGATGCATCAACTGAGCTACGTACCATTCAAGGCAGCGTAGGCTTTTTCCAATGATGTTATCCGTCTAGGGGCTACAGCGCAAGTTAAAAGAAGACAAAAACAAAACAAAAAAAAAGGGAGAGAAAGAAAAAGAGAGCCATGAGTGCTGCAGCTTGGTTTCTTGGTCACAGACAAAAGCAAAACCCAGGATGACACTGCCCCTAGCAGCTTAAAATTCGTTCTGTCCCGAGGCCCCCTCGGCACAGAGGTGCTTTCGGTAGCTAAATAACTGCCCAGTGGGCTGGGCGGGCGGGCTGGGCTCTCCACCGCACACCAGGGACATGTTTTGGGATGCACTTGAGCCCACGAGCATCCCCTGAGCAACTCCTGAGCAGCCTGAGGCCCAGGGACACGTGGCCGAATTGCAGCACTTGCGGCACGTGCCAAAGCAGCAGCGGCTGTGCTGCGCGGCCGCGCCGGAGGAGGAAAAAAATATCTGAGGTTAAAGCAGATGAAAAGCAAACAGGGAAACTGTCAGTTCTGCAGCAATGGGGGGGGGAACAGGAGAAAAAGAGATCCCTAAGGAGAGGCTGGTGCTCGCCACTGACTCCAAAGTGACGAGCGGTATCAAAAAGAAATGAATTTCCTGGGGAAAAGCAGCAGGGACGGGGCTAGAGCCAGGATTTGCATGATGGGCAAAAGCGGGAATGAAGCGGCTCATCACGCCGAAGCCGGCAGCCATGGGGAGAGACGGAGGGGCTGGTGCTGCGGGTCGTGGCACTGGGGAGGCACTTGCTGCCAAATTGCAGCACGCGGGCACCAGCAAAGTGGAGGGGATGGGGGCAGAGAGCAGGGGTGCATGTCCGAATATGCTGAGCAGAGATATGAGTAATTTGAAGTAGGTCCAAATCTGCATCAAACATCTCAAGCAGTCTGAGGAAAGCAGCCACTGCAGGCATTCAGTTCAGCGCCAGCAAAGGAACAGAAAAGCACGGGGTTTTGCACAGGGCAGCTGCAGGTGCCGCTGTCTGGGTGCAGACCGGGGTGCTGAGCTGGACCCTGCGCTGCCTGGGCTGCAGGTGGACAAATCCTGCTGTAAGCGGCTGCAGCACGGCCTCTCGCTGCCATGCAGCAGGACCCAGCCAGAAAATAAGCGATGCTGCCCCGCACCTGGTCCCTTGAGTCGCTGGGAGACACCCTGCCTGGGCAGACACCCTGTGGGCAGCACCCACCGTGCAAAACGTTTAGGCAAATATGGAATGTGAAGGGGAAGAGAAGCAGATGGTCACGTCGGTGCAGGGAAAGCCAAGCTAGAGCCCGAGCCAAGAAGGACCAAGGTCCTGACACAGCTGCCGTCAAGGAGGAACGTGGGCAGAGCACGGGCAGGAGCGCAGGCAGGCAGTGAGGACCAGAGGATGCAGGAGCATCTTTCCAATAGGAATCGGAAACAGTTTAAGAAGGGCAGTACAGCATTTCATTTGCTCAGCGGCATTTGCAGCACTTCAGGTGAAGATTTCAAGGTGCTGTTATGAAATCACGCTGATTAAGAAAGATAATTAAAATTTCTTGTCCTGGTAACCCACGTGTGCTGCTCAGCCTTAAGCAGCATCCCACCAGGCTGACGGACGCTGCGCTGCGTGGCACAGAGCGCATCCCTAAGTGCCGGACCACAGGCGGGATGGAGCTGCACCCATCTCAAAGAGCACCCTGAAAAAAAAGGGGGTTTTGGGGTCTCTGAAGGACACGTGAGGATATAAGGCTGGTGGGGAGCGGAAGGGAGGCAAGAGCAAAGCAAACACGAGGGCTGGGATGAGCTGGGCGAGGGTGCTGCCTTCCTGTCGGCGCAAAGATGCCACGCATGCAGGAAAAGGAGACAAAAAACAGGCAAAGAAAAAGGTGGTTGGAATGGCAGAGGTGCTCAAAAACAGGCTTTGAAGCTCTGCAGCTACTCACACTACCTGCTTGATTCTCCACTTTCTGACTAGAAACACTAACCAGCTGAACACTGAAAAATAATTCACTCTGGATAACAGGAAGGCGGATCAGAAGGAAAAACAACCTGGCTGCTCCCGCAGGGGTTAAACGTCAGGGCTGTGGGGTGAAGGGAGAGGGGCATGGACCTCAAAAAGCAACTTGGTGATGGAGCTAGATGCACTCTGCTCCCATCACCGCCCCAGCAAGTCCGTTCCTCTTTTGTTTTTTTCTTGCTAGGAGTTTCCAACGCGAGGCACATCTCATCAAAGTCTTGAGGAGGATTGTGCTCTCGTGATTAGAAAAAAAAAAAATATAAAAAGGATGCCTAGATGTGTGGTTTTTTTAATTAAAGAACACTGCCTGCCCTACTTTATTAATTGGAGTATGGGAAATAATCTATCAGGGTGGTAGAGAGTTTGGGGAATAGGACAGATGGAGCTGGTGTACATTTTCAATCAAAGCACATAAAAATTAACATACAGAAAGATTTTTTTGTGTGTGTGTGTGCTAGATTACTTATGCTTGATTTTTTTCCTTTCTTTTTTCAAAGGCTCAAATTAAGCCTGTTTTGTACCTCTGTGCCTCAGGAAAGAAGAAAAGAAAGGACAAGTGCTGTGTTTATAGCGCTGGAGCTTCACCCCTGCTCTCCCACTTCTGGTTTAATGCCGAGAGATCGTTCTGCTTTCAAAAAGGGGGCTTGAAGGTCTTTTTCGCAGAGCGGAGACCAGCGGTGGGGAGAAAAGAAACTGGAAATCAAAAGGAAAAATCTCTGGAGGCCAGAAGGGTTGTGTGCCTGGGTCAAAGCCCCCAGGGGCCCACGCAGGTATAGTGATGGCAGAGGCACCGGTGACCTCGGGGCCATCGTCCCACCTCAAAAGCAGCTGCAAATGCACACCGCAGAAGGTGGCCACAGCCACTGACCTCCTCCAGGAGCTGGGCAGCACTGCCAGCTTTATTCTTCCTAAAAACAGCCTGATTCCCCCCCAAAAACCACCTTCTTCTGCAACCAGCATCCCTGCAGGCACGCACCCCCCAGCCGCCTCTGCGCCGGCAGCCTCACCCCCTGCACTGCAACCCATTAGGGGAGAGATACCATCTCAACAGAGAAATTACAGATTATCTTGAGGAAAAAAAGCACGCGAGGCGCTCAGAATATATTGAAATCCTTTTATCTGTTTCCGTCACACTTAAAAAATGGGTGTCCCCAAAAGAGAGAGATAAGAAGGCCAGGCCTCCACGGCCCCGCAGTTATCTGGGATGCTGTTTGCAATGCAGGAGGTGCACAACTTGTTTAAAGCAAATTAAACCCTGGAATTTAATCTGAAGGCAACTCACATCACCCCAAAGTTATTTTTTTTTTTTAAAAATTATGTTAAATTTCCCTTAAAATGCGTACTTTTTGTGTAATTTTTAGCCAAAATGATCCACAAAACCCATATTTTCCCTTATATTTATACAGTCATCTCCTGGGCTTTCCAGCTTTTAGATGCCTTTGCAACGCCATCCTGCTTGGGAGTAACTATTGCTTTCATTTAACGCTCCTCTGCAAAATAAAAGTGATTTTCATTGATTTTTGCTTTAATGCCAAGCACGCACTTCTGCTGCTGCTCTTCATTTTACATGGCAGGACTTTACTACACAAGATTGAGGTAAAAAGAACACTCTTAAATTTAAATTTTTAATGATCTATGACTAGTTGGAAATCATTAATTGTGTTAAGGCAGATGAAAAGCGATCAAAGCCAAGGCAGTGAATATACCACTGTGTTGCCACCATCCACTTCGGTGTAATGGGGTGGAAAAGCAGACAAGAGGTTAATTGCTGTCAACAGGGATTATTTTGGGGGGCAAAATACAAACAGCCTTTTTCTCAAGGAGACATCCCGGTGGTAGTCTGACTACTAGAAAATAATTATCAGTCCTGGAATTGTCTCCGAAGATTTAGCAAATATATGAAATAGTCTATAACAAATTGAGATGTCAAATAAGAAGAACCCCTCACCCGTGACTGCTCTTATTTAAAACCCCCGTGGGAGGAGAGGGCGTGAAGCCCTGAGCCCAGCAGGGATGCTGCGACCTCCTCCCGAGCCTGCTCGGGTACCACAATACACAGAATAAAAATACATCTTCGGGTTTGTGCTAGCATGGGCTAGCCCGTGGTGGGAGCATTCAGCTGGAGAAGGAGGAAAAAAATGTGGTGCATCGAAAAGAAAATCAATTTCCTCTACCTCTCTATCTATCAGGCTGCGTTTCCAAGCCAGCTGGCAGGTTGAAGTATTTGCCTTCTGATGTGCTCCTTTGTTAATGGTGTGATTTGTGTCAGATCAGCGTCTCTTAACGCAATTATACCGATTATGGCAGAGGAACGGGAAGACAAGATGCGGCTGGAGGAGCGGATATATCCTCGGCTCACTCCGGCGTCATAGCCATGTAATTCCGTGCAAAACCAGAGCTCGGCAAAACTTGCATTTCACTGAGGGCTCGTTTAAGGCCCAGCTGATGCCAGCTGGCACCTCGCTGCTTAGGACTGAAAGATAAAATGTCTAAATCCAAGGTCCCTGGAGGTCTTGGGGACCTCCCCATCACTTGGCTGGGCCATACAGGGGTGCAGAGGGTCAACACTTGGACCATGCCCTGGACTGAATTTCTCAGACAGCTCGCCTTTTGCTAGAGCCCCCACGGGCGTCTAACACCTTTTTGCTGTTCCCAATAAGGGCATATAAATGTTTTTGTCTCTGTCGTATTTGTCTTCCCCAAATCATGCCATCCCCATGGAGGCTGGCCAAGGAAATGAGAAGCCATCAATAAAGACGACAACGCTTTTTGCACCCATCTGTGCTCTCCCAACAGTTGTAATTACAGACATTTAAAACTGAGACAGGTTTTTACCCGCGTTTCTGACAGCAGCTCTCTTTTCTGGGCAGCCTAGAAGTGAGAGACAGAGCTACCACAGCCACGTAAGGGGAAGGATGCGGCTCCGGGGTGATTTCTGCACTGGGTACGGAGCACACCTGGGACACCCCGTGCTCCCCTATCCTACATCTCCCCCCGCTGTTTCCACGTGTGGGACACCCATGAGCTGGCGAGGGCTGTCACTGCCACGCTGCTGCAGCCCGATGCAGACCCTGTGGTTAATAATCCCCTTCCCATGACCCTGCCTCGCCACTGAGCTCATTGCAACACTTACTTATTTTAAGAAAACACTTAAGAAAGTGACTGCTTTCTTAAGTACAGAACGCAGATCCCTGCCCTAGATTAGCTCTTGAAAAATGCCGTCATTTCAAGGCAACAGCCAGCTGTCTCAGTCAGGGGAACTTCAGCAAACACACCAAACAATAACAAAACCAAAGTGGGAAGCCCAGGAAAGTGAAGTCAGGAACAACCTTCCTCCAGCTGATAGAAGTATCGCTCGCCATCCACAGCTTACAACCCCCTGACCACCACTAAACTCTTGGCCAATGCATTGCTTAGACAAAAAGGCATCATCTCTTACCGGGTTTGGGGATGAGTCCTTGAAAAGGCCTGTAAAAAATAAGGAAAAAAAGGAATTTAAAATGAAACACCACTGGGAAGCCAACATGCCTGGACCAAGCATCCTCCCGCGGCCTAGGGAGGGTTAGGGATCAGCCTGTCCCTCGCACCCTGGGCCACCACTCGTGCGGGACCAGCAGGAGCTCTGTGGGGACAGGGTCCCTGCGGTCCCTGGGGACACACGCCCTGCTCAGGGCAGCACGGGCCATGTCGGTAAGAAGACAGACAGCCTGGCCCAGCGAGACGGTGATGGAGAGCCACTCTGAAAGCCTGTTTTTCCCCTGTCACACCTTACAGCGATAACGTGTCTTTCCCCTCCCGCTTGTTTCCACCTCGTTTGGCTGCAAAACCTGCAGAACCCCCCGCGAACGGCCGGTGCCCAGCACCTCTCTGGGCACTGCGGGACCCTGAGCGCTGCATTTCACCAGCAATAAACCGAGTGTTTCTCCCATCTCAAACCATCTAAAAAAAGGGACTGGGGTTTCTCTGCCCATGCATCCATCGCACCAAGCACCATCTTCTCCCACCCGTGCCTTCCCCACCACCTCCCTGGGCAATGGACAGGAGGAAAGAGCAAAAGTCTCTATTTTATGGTCCTCTCCTTTCTCTCAAACCGTTAGCTGCCAACTTAATTGCTGCCTTGGGAGCTGGGGGCATTTATAGTATTTACAGACCTGCCCCAATGGGTCTGATAGAGCCGGGGGTGCATTTAGGTTGGGTCCCTCCTCTCCCCATCCTGCCCGATGGGGTGGCTGACACCTCTCGCCATGTACCTCGTCACGGTGAACTTGATTTTATCGGCCACGGCCAATATCCTCTCCAGGTTCTGCGAGCCAAAGGTGCACGGCTTCCTGAAGGGGATCCCGGGGGGCAGCCCCTCTATAATCACTGACCCCGGATTGCTCTTGATCCGCTTGTATGGCACTTGCACGGGGTATTTAATCCCCAAGGCCTCACCTGGGAGAGAAGCGAGTGGTAAGTGAGCAGGACACCAGGGATGCCATTTCTGCCACGGCTCTGGCTCCACCCCTGGCCCCGCCAAAGCACGGTGTGGCGTGAGCAGGCTGCTCGAGGCACCACGTCAAGAATTAGATCAAGGACCAACATTTTCAGGCTCCCTCCGCGATGGGAGTGGAGGGGTCCCAAGGCAAGCACTAGCGCACAGCGGAGCTGGTGGGGCCAAGGAGAGACACTGTCTTGTACGATGATGCCCATGCAGCACGGTGAGAGGGATGGAAAGCTGCTGCTCTTTGCTCTGGGACATTATTTGGGATAACTCCATAGGCATGTTCCCTCTCTGAGGTCTGGCTGCAGGACCAAGGCTACGTATTTTCTTGCAAGTAATCGCTCTGGCGGACACCTGGGAACCTGCACAAGTCTTACCCCTGCCTAGAAAATGGGGACAGCAGCATTTCCCTGCCTTGTTAGATAAAGAACAGAGGCTGGAGCAGGCAGGCAGTAGGAATGCCCTGGGGACAGGAGAAGCAGCACCTACTCGCTCCCAAACGCTCCTGCAAGGGCTCACTACGGCCTCTCCTTAATCCTTTCCCCACCTCCTGCCACCCCCCGTGCTCCCACAGCTCCGCAATTCTCCACTAATGAATTTACCATCATTGTTCTTCATGGTGGGGGGGTTAGAAAAACCAAAGCGTGGCCAGGGAGGGCAGGCAGCAGGAAGGGCTGCGGCACGCTCCCCATCACGGGCTCCCGCGGAAGCTACCCATGCAGCAAGCGCCTGCAGCAAAGAGCACCGATTCCCAAACCCACTGTTCCCTCCCCAGCCCCGCGAGGTGCCAGTCGCCCAAGGGGGAGGCGAGAGAAAGCACCTGGCATGGAGGAATCGGGAAGAGAGGGGAGGGATAGGGAGCAAAAAATCTGTGAGGCATAAGGGGGAATAAAACCGACTCCCACCCTGGTTTCTCACCATATTTCTTATTGAACAGGTCCTGGACTTGTTCCCGCAGCGTGTTAGCGATGTCTATTCTGGAAAGCCTGGCATCATAATTTTCTGTAAAATAAAGAAACAATTATGGACTTCTGCTGGTAAATTAAAAGGCACTCTGCGACTTTTAAGTAATGCCATTTTCTAATTATAGGAAAGTCCTTATCTTGCAATTAGCTAATCTCTGGAGTGGCCCATTCAAAGTCCTTAAAAATAATCTAAACAGAAATATGTTTTTTTTTTCCCCTGCCTGTTTGCTAAGAATAAAAGCCGCATGAAATCGAAGATTCAGTTGCAATAATTACCGGCGTTAAAATAAAACACACTCCAAAACCTCTCCGAAAAGCCAAAGCCTTTGAAAAGCCTCCATCCCTCTCTGCAAACCCTTCCAGGCCCTCGTGGCCCGAGGAAAAGGGATGCTCAACCGGGGCAGCACTTGCCTTCCCGGCCCACGGGCTTCTCACCATCACTCCCTTCGCAGACGGAGCCACTGTGCCCTGGATGGGAGCGGTGTTTAAACAGACATCACCCAGGTGGAAAGAGCCCCAGAAAAGGCAAACTCCGAGGCTTGCAAGACTTAATTATGCATCTTGCAAGGTCAGACGGCGAGATAAGCAAAGCTGGTTAATTAGGGCACCATCCAGAGCGCTTCAAGCCTCTTCCTTGGACCTATGGGACTGTCCGCCCTGGCTGCATGTCTCGTCTTCTGGTTGTCTGTCCTTCCCATCCTTTCACCCCCCCCCCTCCTCTCCTCTCCCTCCCCTCCATCCCTTGCTCCTCTACCCACCCACCCATCCCTGACACCCCGTGCCGCTCCCTTCCCACATCTTTGCTCTACGCGGCCCGGCAACAGGCCAGGGACTCTGCCTCAAACCCCCCCGAGATGCCTCCAGGCCCTCACCTTGAAAGCCCTGTCTCTTCACAGCGTCCTCCAGCAGCGCCTCGCTTGAGTCCCTCTCACTGGCGGCTGAGACAGGGGACATAAGAGGAATTAGGATTTGCGGTGCTGCTGAATGGGATGCACAAGAGGGGGTTTTCAGCCAAAAAAACAAGGTGGGGAGGGAAGGCAAGAGTCGTGCTGTAGGAAAACGCTCTCACTCCTCTCCTACCTAGTCCTTAACGGCCCGGCTGCCGGGCGTCTCGCAGCCTACCTTTGGCTGCCGGGCTGTCCGACGCCGGCTCCTTTACGCCTTCCGCCAGCAGCTCCGGTCTGGAAAACAGCAAGAAGCAGAGGGCATGCAAGTGAGCTTCCCGGCCAGCGACACCCTGCTGCTCCAGCATCCCCTAGGACAACACACCTACAGCCACAAACCACTAGCCATGTCTGCCTAATGCAATTTTAAAGCTCCTGCAATACAGCTGGGGAGCTTTGGAAGTAATTTTTATGCTGACAGACTCTTTAGTGAGCCAATATGATGCTTCCCGGGATGAGATTAAGCTGGCGTCCCCAGGGGACGGCCGCCCCACCTGCCTCACCTTTTAATGACAAACTGGATGTTGTTGCTCGCTTGCAGGATCTTCTTCAGCTTGGCAATCCCAAAGCAGTTAGGGCGCCGCAGCAGGATGCCCTCTGGCAAGCCCACAACAAACAGGTCCTCGGGATACATCAGGAACTTGGAGTAGGGAACTTTAACTGGCTCTGATATTCCTATGGCTTTCGCTGCATGGGGACCAAATCTTGTTAGTTTGCTGGATCTCCACATTGGGTCAAAGCAGCTGCATCCCCAATGCTTAACCCTGCCCAAGAGCATCCTGGCCCACCTCCTTTCCCCCCGAGTCATGATGGGCTCTGGCAGCCCAGGGGCCACAGCTCAGCTGCCCCCAGGTTTTGGGGACTTCCAGGCAGAGCTGCATCTCCTGGTCCTGCCAGTGGCAAAAACTTTCTGCCAGCTCTCAAAATGCACTTGGATTTTTTCTGGGTTAAGCCACCTTTCTAAAGGGGGAAGAGCAGAGCATGCCGAGTGCCAGCCCTTGGCACCAGGGTCCCACCAGCCTTCCTGGGCCATGCCACGTCCCCCTCAGGTGGAAAACCCTCTCTGATATTTCAAACAAGTGATGGGGGGCAACACTTTGGTCCTTCCCTCCGTGGGAGGAAGGCTGAAGGTTACAGCAGTGATTCCTGGGTTGCAGCCAGCAAAAAGGCATTGAGGAAACCAAGGGGAAGAGCTGCAATAACAAGGCCCGGGGAGATTTCAAATACATTTGTAAGCCCAGCAGACAGCAAATGAACAAATTAGATTGCACCTTTACTCAGCTGCTGGTTTGGAAATGGTAGGTGACATTTCTGAGCAATTAGGAGCTCCCCACGGCAGAAGCCAGCACTTGGCATGATGAACGTGTGTTAATGATCATCTTACCATATCTCGTGTTGAACAAAATTTCAACTTGTTTCCTCAAATGACTTAAAACGTCCCCTATACCATCTGCAAAAAAAAAAAAAAAAAGAAAAAAGGAAGAGAGATAAATTCTCTGAGAAACCAGCTGCCTCTGAGGCAAGCAACGCACGGTGCAGGTGAGCAGCCCCTGACCTCCGGCAGAGCCGGCCGCACGCTCTTCATGCCTCCCAAATCAGTGCCAGTCCTCCAGCAGCTGCCTCCAAGCTCATTCCCAAGTGAGGAAGGGCAGCGATGCACCTGCCACAGAGCCGTGCTAGTAGCAAGGAGGAAAAAAAAATAAGGGAAAAAGTAAATCCGGGCAAGAGAGGGGAGGAGGGAGCCCAGGAACCTGTCTGTGCTCTTCTGTGCCAAGCTTTTCCAAGGCTGAATGATGAGGTAGGAAGCCCAGGAAACCCAACGCGAAATACATATCTGTTCATCCATCCTTCCAAAAACTTGAAATGATCAGGCGATGCTCAGGGTTCATTCTACACTCACCTGATCCCTCCATCTGCTTTTCTTCATGTCGCGACTCCTCGCTGGGCCCCTTCTCCGTCCCTGCTGAGGAAAAAGAGGGTTAGCCATGGCCAGTGCCAGCCAAACCAGACCAGACATAAGCAGGAGGTCTTCAGGGCCCCCACAGTTACCCAACGTCCCCCTCCCCTCACTAAGCTCTGAGCACGCATCCCAGTACAGGCTCAGGCTGGCAGCATCATGCCAGGAGCTGCATAAGTGGAATAAGCCCATCACCTACATCCAAGAGGTCTGCCTGCCCTTTGGCCTAGGCATCCTGGAGAGGCAAGGCCCAGCACTTGGCATGAGCGAGGGCAGCCGCAGCGCTGGCACCAATCCCTGGGGGTAAATCCCAGTCATGAGCTGGGCAGGGGGTTTGCAGTAAGCTGGGACTGGAGAAAGTGGGGAAGGAGCAGCGGTGCTGGAAAAGCCACCAAAGTGTCTATCAGGGCTCCCAGATGGCCTGGTTAAGGCCACAACTCTGGAAGCAGGTCCTGACTCCATTACCTTGGCTCGTAAATGGCATTTACTCATTTCTGACACATGCACGAACTCCCGTGCCCCTGCACAGTCTCCCAGATGCTTCATTTCTGGTACCTGCTACCGTTTCTAGGATGTAATTCGACTCCTCCGAGGCCATGTGCGTGGGCACTGGGTCGTGCATCTCATCCAAACTGGGCGATCGGTCTGTGGACGAAACCCCATGGGCAGCTTTTGTTTCAGTGATGGGGGTGCCATTCCCAAAATCGGGTTCGGACAGTCCTGGCCCATCAGCAAGGGCTGCAAGAAGGGCCCCCCTGCTCCTGGGAGCCCCGCACACTGTGGCCCCGCACCAGGAGCTGCTCTGGGGGTGCATCTGCCCTCTTCCTCCCCAGGAAAACCCAGAGCTCATCCCTGAAACAATCCCAATCTCTCAGCCCAAGGGAAAGGAGCAAAAGTGTCTTTCTAACCTCCACGGAAGGTGAGGAGCAAAAATGGAATTAAACCAGGTAAATCATTTTGAACTATCTAGACACTCAATTTTGGTTTAAAAAGTTAATGCTGCTTGACTTAGTTACTCCACCATGGGAAAACTATTCCCCTAAACATGCCTTCCTCCCCAAAATCACACCTCCTTGGGTTTCCCTGTATGGGTAATCTGTATGACCTCTTCATTTAAACCTGCCTGCCCTAATGCTGGGCTCCCCAGTGCCCTCAAAGAGCTATCCAAATTCAGCTTTAAATAAACCTTCAGCTAGTTTAAATACTTCAATCAGGTCACTTCTTAATCATCACCTCGCAGGATAAATAATCCAAATTTCATCAATTTCTCCCTGTAGGTGAACATCTCTTTTCTATTAATCCTCCTCCCTGCCCTCAGCTGTACTCCCTCTGATTGAACTCCATCTTCAAATAAGCTAAGAAAAGGTGGACTCTGGACTTGAAGCGTGATCTACCCGGCACTGGAGAAGTGATACCTCCTCCTCCTCCTCCCCACACACACCGTCAGCTCACCACGTGTTAGCTTTCTTCTCTTCCATTAGCTGTTGAAAATTAAGTTGAAAATTAAAATGTTTGATCTACTGCTATACATGCTACATGCTATCTCCTGCCCCTACATTAACCATATATTAAGTCCATTCTATGATAATCCCGGAGCAACTCCCCAAATATCGCTGTATTAAGGGGAATGCTGGGTGCAACAGAGATTGCACAGGCACAGCAGAGCTGTCGCCAGCATCGCTGTCCTGTTGCTGCCCTCATTCTGGTGAGATTATTAATTAACATTTGTAAAGCACACTGAAAATGCAAAGTGCTAACTATCCACTCATTAAACCCTGGGGATCACCCTACCCTTTGGTGTCCTATCCGGGTCACGTAAGTGGAAATCGACTCTCCCAGCTGCCCCTCAAGCACCCAAGCGCTCATTTCCATCACCACCCATCACCACTGAACTCTGGGGGCAGGAACGCAGGGAAACACCTCAGCATCACCACTTCCAACAGGTTTTCAACACATGCTTAACATTAAACCTGTTCTTACGAACTCTTCATAACCAGGCTGGTTTTCTAAATTAAGCACCTCATCAAAAGCATCCCGCACTTGATACCTGGGATCCTCCAAGCCTGCACAGGAAGGAAAGCAGGAAACAGGCTTGCTTTCTCCAGGGGAAAGGCAACGTAGAAAAGCGATGAAGCAGAGAGAGAGAAACAAGAGCAAGCCCTAAAACACCCTGCACTACCACCAGGAAACCCACTGATTCCCGATACAACCCTTAGTATCACCTTCAGTGAAGAAAGGCCAGTGCACAGGGGGACCTTCCACACCGGGAGATACCCCATAAACCCCTCTTCTCAAAGCAACATGCCGAGATGCCACGCAGCAGCCCAGCCTGCACAGAGGCCACTGCCCACAGCTGGTACCCCACCACCTACCTGGCACGGTGATCTGGATGATGTCCAGCTCATCCGGCTCGATTTTGATCTGCCTGATCCCACCCAGCTCTCCTGAGGTACCTAAAAGGGAAAGACAACAAAAAGCAATCACCAACAGGAACCAGAGATGCCACATCTGCCCACCAATGTGGGCAGGGAAACCATGGTCGGCCATGACTTCAGTGCCAGCTGAGCATCCCACAGCAACGAGGCTTCGGCCAAATGGCCCGCTGGCATCAAGCCCACCGCATGGAGGTACCCAAAGGATGTCCGTGGGCACGGCCTCTGCAAACAGCTCAGCTGGCAGGAGTTGTTGGTGCCCTCAAACTGGCCGCTGGCTCTCATTACTTGCTCATTTCCTGGCTTTCTTCACTTAAAATGAACTGGGTCACCAACAAGCATTAGTGGGGATGCAGGAGAAGCCACCTCCAGTGACTGCTCCTGGCATTTTTAATGCTCCCAAACTCACGTTTGGGACAAGCCCCTCTACAGATCCATGCTTTAGCAGGACCAACCACAGCTGCAGCATATCAGGGCACAACCACCTGAACCTCGCCAAATGGGAGCCTGTGCTGGACCAGCCAGCCCACAGAGGCCACCCCAGAAGGATGCTGCAAGTGGTGCTCAGCCCAGCTGCCTCTTATCTCCAGATAAATTTTCCTCATTTAGGGTGGGACCTCAGCTGTCAGGGGGCCGAATGCCACCTGCAGCCTGGGTGGGCAGGACAGCGAGGCTCAGTGTGGCATTTCAATGGGTCCAAGCCCCTAAACCTGGGGAAAAGCGTTTCCTTCTCATTTGTGATGCTCAGAGCACTGACACCACTGATTTCTTGGTGACCCAATAGTAGCAGCTTTCAGGGAGAAGGGAACTCAAACATCTCTTTTTAAGCATATGCTTCAGTCTTGCCATTTCAATTTATGCACTTTTGGGACCCAGCTGGAGGGTCACAGGGTAAGACCCGTCATCTCTGAATCTATCAAACGGAGATAAAACCCTGAGAGAACTGCTCTGTGGGGCAACAAGGTAACTGGTGCCACATGTCCAAGTTACTCTGCAGGCAGCTTTCTCTAGTGCCCCCCAACCAATATCACTATTTTTCAAGAAGAAATGAATTATTCCTCACCTGGTTCACAGCTTTCAGAAACGCTACACTTCTCAGACCTGGAAAGGAAAGGCAGACAAGAGAGGTGGTAATGGAGCAACCAAAAAGAGAGCTTAAAACCCAGTGATGTTGCATAGGACTGATCCTGGCAGGAGGGAGAAACACCACAGCCCCCTGTGATGCCAGGCAAGGGCTGTGGAGGGCTCCCCGGGGACACTGCACCCACTGTCCCAGCAGCAGGACAGCATCTGTGGCTGCAAGGGATAGCCACGGTCTGCGGGTTTCTCTGCAACGAAGCTCTGCTCTCAAACTCTCCCCTGGCATCAACCCTGCCGCTAGACACCGATGGATGTAACCACAGCAGAGAGCTCCCGAAAGCAAGAGGGGTTTTAGGCTCGAAACTTGGTCAGCTCCATCCCTTTGCGGCAGAGAGCAGTGCATAAAGTGTCATTACAATGTGGTTACTCACGGAGCTAAAGCAAATAGGGAGAAAGGAAAAAAGTCAATTGATTTGGTAAATATTTATTCTGCCCAATGCTTTTCTCCCCTGAAAACTGGGCGCTATCCCAAACTTACATCTACAGTTAACTTTGCGTGCTCAGGAATTTACCCAAGGTGTTCAGCATCCAAATGAGATTACTTTGCATTCTCAGGACGCATCTGCTTTCTGTCTCTCTCCTTCTTAAACAAGAACAACCACGGCACTTTGGCAGTGAATGATCAGAGGAACAGTGCTGGAAAACACACTCCTCCACAACACTGGTCCTTCTGGAGGAAGGAAAACCCTTCTGAGCCAGCACCACATCCCTGACGGCTCAGGGGGGATGTTCAACAGCACTCCTCACTCGCCTAAGTCCACTCAGCAGCGTCAGCAGAACAAACTACGGGCAACGCGAAGGAAACCAGGAGCACTCTTGAAATGTTCTTCCTAAATGTGGTATGGGTAAAAAGCATCTCTGGTCTAGAGAGTACTGTATAGATGACCTAGGAGCCTTGGCAAGGGTTTTAAACTCTCCTACTTCAGGTCAAATTCAACCTTTCCCTAGGGAAATTTGGGAGGAGGCCTTCCCCAGGGAGTGTGTTACCCCCCGCAGTGTCTGGCCCTTCTCCCTGGAGTATCTGGCACTGCCCTTTTCCTGGGGCTGGACTCTGACCCGGGTGGACCTCTGCTATGGAAATGCTCTGCTCCTACCAGGGAACAGAGGTTCCTCATTTGCTGGAAGAACAAAGTAGGATTTGAATATCTGCGTATTTTTTCCTGCAGATAGGTGTTATCAATGCGTTGGGTGATTTGGGGAGATTTAAGTTTAGCCCTGCGGCAGGCAAAGCAAGCGGTGCACCACCACTGCAGCTTGTGACTCCCTTGGTAACCAGAGGTGTGCATGGACCTTGGGGTCCATGGCCCGATTCAATATGCATGCACACAGCATAAATTAGGAACAAGGCATATAAATATAGATATAGATACAGATATAGATATACACACACACAGAGTACACACAGTTAGGATAAATTTGAAAGGGACCCCAGGATGATCTTCAGGTTGTGCCACATTCACACCAGTGGAAAGTGGTTGGCCTGGCCCAGCCCGCATCACAGCACCACCATGGGGAGGGTGATCTGAATCTGGCTGGGTACAAACCACCCCTAAAAAACCTATTTTTTCCCCATAGGGTCTTCTAAAGCAGTTTTACTGCACTGTGCAACCCCTCCCTGGCCCACAGCTGGAGTGTGGTAGGTGAGACAGGGATGGCACAGCATCAATGAGGACAGTACGGGGACCACGAGCTGCCCTCAGAGCTCTGCAGTGACAAATCTCAGCTCCCACCCCACCCGCATGCTCCCACAGACACGCGTCGGCTGATTATCTACCTATTGCTTTGCAGAAACCAGCTTGGCATCCCTAATATCCTGTCCTTCCACCTCCTTGTTTCCGTCACACCAATTTAACTGCACAGTGAGATCTTCTGTGGCAAAAATTAAAAGTGTCCTAATTGCAAATGTTAACAAATGAACGGGAAAACAAGAATCCTCAGGACAGGTTTCAGCCCTGCAGCGTGCTGAGGCCAGCAGTATTTGAAGCATCACCGTTTCCCCTGGCATCCAGCACGCAACGGATGCTCTGACACTCCCCAAGTCTAAACGCCTCCAGACACAGCGATTCAGCAAGGTGCAGAGAGCAATGGAGAACTGGCTGAGAAATGGTTTTGTAGCTAAGCCCTAGCTGGGAATCCCGGAGGCCCAAGTTTAATTCCCCATAATGCCAGTGAAGCACCTCAGGCTGGGACCCAGCCCAGCCGAGTTCCCACCGCAGACGTCTCCAGCCGAGGCTCTCATCCGGAGTCCCTTCATCATCGGAAAGAGAAACAGACCCTCGTGGGGTGTGATTCCTCCAACCCGTTTTAAATGGCTGGAAAGGGCTGACTCACCCGGCGCACTGTGCTCGCTGCTGCTGAAAGGTGCCGCAGTGACTCAGCCAGCCCCGCTCCAGCACAGATGCCCAAAGGCAGCCCCCGCCAGCCTCCCTCCATGCTGCCACAGCTTCACCCTGCTTCACCAGCACAGCATTTGGGGTTGCTGTCCTTTGGGGCTGACACCTGCACACTGAGCACCGACCATTTCAACCCACGTACAATATCAAGGCACAGAGCAAACCAACGTCACCCACAGAGAGCTGGTCCGCGCCAGCCGACCCAACCAGCCGCGCAGCTTAACCCCTTCCCATGCCCATGGTTGACTCTGCCTTGCATCAGAGCTCCAGCGCAGCACAGCTTGTCTTGCACTCACAGCCAACAGTACAAGGAAGAGTGGCCAGCCTCTGCAGAGAGCAGGCAATGTCACCGTGGCATAGCACAGGGCACGAGTGGCATCCATGGGTGCTCCCGGCACCCCGTCCCTGGCAGAGGATAGGACGAGAAGAATTTGGCTTGTTCCATTTAGCAAAATGAAGCTTGGGAAGGGATATAGTGGTGTCCCGCAGCAGCGGGGTGGCAAGAGCCATCCCAACCCCAACCACCCCCAAACCCTCCTTTGAAGCTTGAGATACCAAGAGGGCTGGGGGACAAATGCCAGCCCGCGGACTGGGTCACTCCAGAGGTCTCTGCCCTCTGAAGCTGCAAGATTTCAGTGCTCAGCGCACCACCGGCTCGCTCGCTGCTTGCTCTAACACTGCCGATGTGGCAGGTTCACCCACTCAGGGTGAGCATGGCTTTAGGGGCACATTGCAGCTGTATCCAAGTGGACAAACATGACACAGCACTGGGGAGACCCAGAAGGAGACTCCAACCTGTTATGGGTTCACATCAATGAAAAGCCAAGGAGGGAAGGGAACCCCACACATATCATGGTGGAGACAGGGCAAGTTACCCCATCTCCCCATCCCAGCCTGCAGAAGTTACCGACCCCATAGCATGGTCCACAGCCCCGGCTGGTGGAGGTGTCAGCACTGGGTGGTGAGACCTTGTGCTGGAGAGGCTGAGGAGCGCTTGCACCTACAGCCCTGCTCCTGAGCCTCCCTGCAGCCGGTAGCCTCCAGCATGGGTGTGCGGACGGACAGCCCAGCAAAGATCAGCTTAGTGCTTGTAAACCCATCCGTGACCGAGCTGTCTGTGTAGAGCAACGCTGGGAAAGGGCTCCTTTCCCTGCGGCACAGCCTCGCCCGCGAGCACCAGTTATACTGCTATAAACTGCTGCCCCACTTATGTAAAGTGATGTTGAAGTTAAATGTTGGGGCTAAATATGGAGGAAACTGGGGCTACACGGAGAAATATACCTTTTGGATTTCCCAGCCTGGGTTGGAAAGCAGTGCTATATGCTCCACAGGCGCTGCCAGCATGTTACGGACCAGTCTAGCTCACGGCACACTTGTACCAGAAACAGGTAGTCTCATAAAAAGCCTCCTGCCCTGCTGAACTCTATAACCCCACCTTTATTAAAACATCTGTTAATACGCTATTAGTCTCCCTGTGAGCTTTATAAACAAGTAACACTTAATTAGCAGGATGTTGTGTTACGCTGCTGGCTGAGGGTGAATCCTTAGGCCATGCTTTAACACCAGAGATTGTTCCTGCAGATAATCCCAGCCTGCCCAGGCACAACCCTGATTTCATCAGTTTTGTACAAAATCAATGATTCGAAACTTTGCTATTTTGGCTCAGAATAGGACAGGGGTGCTCGGCCTCTTCCTGTGCCGACCAGCTGTACCATCACAGTGGGTTTTTAGGGAGGCAGGAAACAAATGCCCTTACAGACGCTCACCTTCCCACCACGTTACCTACAACATCTCCCCAGCGCTGCAGTTCACCGAATTGCACCCATTGCACCCTCCTGCACCATCCTTCCCGGCCGGCGCGTGCAGCAATAACCTGCTGTGCACGTTAATGCCCCCAACATAACTCTCCAAGAGACGTCACTTGGTGGTGGCCGAGGGACAGGAGTGCCACTTACCTGCTGTTGGCCTGAGACGTCCCCGCCAGGTCCAGCGCAGCCCCGCGGTGTGGCTCGGGGGAGATCTCCCCAGGGGGGCTGGAGGGCTCCAGCTTGGTTGTATCTTTGGTAAATTTGCTTCCTGGTGCCGGATGCGCAGGCCAATTTTGGAAAGAAAAGCAAAACCAGAATTAGCAACCAGAAATGCCCGCAATGCGGCTCTTCCACCTCCACTTGTTCCCCTCCTAGTCCCAGAGCTGAGGTCAGGGTGGGGGACGGGTTTTCAAGAGTCACCTGCTTGCAAAGAGAAGGGTGCAGATTTAATTAGGTTTACACATTAAAATAATAGCAAGATGCTTGCCTAAACCTCTGTATAACTAAGAGTGTGCTGGGAAAGCCGTGCTGGGGCTGGAGCATCTCTGGAAAGGGCTGGCTGCTGAGAGGTGGGAACTGGCGTTGGGAAACCCAGGCAGGGCCAGGGCCAGGGCCAGTGCTGCAGCAAGCTCCAAAGCGGGGAAAGCCCTGTCCCAAGGGAGGGGACAGGAGCTAGACAGGAGCTCAGCAAAGCCCAGAGCAGCGGTGACACAAGCAGCTCTATCCTGCAGCTCCAAGCCCCACATGCAGCGGGAGAAATCTCCGCTGCAGCTACATGGAGAGGGACAAAGGCATCCTGTCACCATGAAAAACCCCCTCTCTCCCTTCCCTGTTCCTCAGCAACCTGAAAGGAGCTGAAATGAAGCCTCACCAATGACCTTGGAGATGAAAAGAGTGATCTGAAGGCAGGGTAGGAAATGAAAATCGGGCAGGGAAGGTAAGCCAAGAGCTGAAGGATTAGTGCTGGGGGAAGGAGGGAATGAAATTACGCCGCAAGGCTGCAGAAACACGTAGGTGTCTTGTTAAATAGCTGCTGCCAAAGGCCCTTCGTTGGTCTCAAAGTGCCATCATGACATCCCCACCCTTCCAAAACACATCCCGTCCGTGGGAACACAAAGCTTTTTTCCTTTCGGCACCAGTCTGCAAGGAAGGGCAGGGCTCTGGCAATGGGACCAGCAGCAATATAGAGCCTTAAAGACACTATTTATCTACCGACAGTCCAAAAGGCTCCTTTTAATTTGTGCTTTCTATGGACCAAATCTTGTTCTTGCAGCAGTGAAGCCTGCCTGAAGCTGCTACCCAGGGGAGTAGCAAAAATAGGTTTCCTAGCAGTGGTGGGTATTTTAATTAAAGGGTGAGCAAAACTGTATGGGGAAGCTTTGGGATACTTTGCAGTCGGCAATTTAAAACACAGCTCTGCTCGGAAAATAGTGTCTTTGCAAAAATGGCATCTCCTGACTCAGCAGATGCGTTTTTTTTTTTGCACAGTCAGATGTGCTGACATGAATCACAAAAAGCCAGGTTTAATGTGTTTTGCTTCTGGGAGCCCTGCAGGGACCAGGCAGGGGAGGGGGAACTGCCACCCTCCCCAGACCTGCTGGGTTTGCTTCCTCATCTCATAATTTCCACCTGCACCACCCTGCCATGCAACCCCCCAGCTCGTAGCACGGTGCTTTCCATCAGCAGTTGATGTACAGACATATGTGACATCTCCCCCCATGTACCACGCGACCCTGATGGATTCGCAAGGAAAATTCAAGCATCCCAAGACACAGTTCCCTTGGGGAACTGTGCTCCATCCCTTGGGGGTGTGCTAGAGCTTAAAAAACCCTTTTCTTGAGAAGAAAAAGTCATTAATGGGACTGGAGACAAAGAACCTCCCTCCCCCCGGAGGTGGGACCTCCTCCAGGCTCTGCTGGAGGTCCCCTTTAGGTGGCTTCAGCGTGGGGGGTTGGCAGCTTGGGGAAAAAACAAACAAAACAACAACCCCAAAACTCATCTTTACTTGCAAGGCAAGCCCAGGTGATCCGGGAGGGGGGCTGGGCAGTGATAAATTCAGGTGCAGTGCCATAGTTCAGGTGGGTATCAGGGCGGTGGGCCGGGGGCAGCTGCTGGAGTGAGGGTCGGGTCAGACAGCACCAGTACCCGTCTCATTTTATTTGCCAAAAAGCACTTAGCCTGGCTTCTCCAGCTCAAACCAAAAAGAGTAAAAACAGGAGGCAAAGAAAGCTGAAGAAACCCCCTCTCCAGGGGTTTGCCACCAAAAAAAATGAATTTTTGTTGTTTTTCTTTTAAAAACAGTCAGTGGCTGGATGATGCTAGCACTTTCCAAC
>VWZL01001295.1:1689-38492 GCA_013396915.1 Stercorarius parasiticus | reverse complement strand
AAAAAAAAAAAAAAGAGAATAATTTACCAGTCAGGAACCCAGCAGTGATTTTTCTTCCTCCTGAAAGCACAGAAACATGATGTGTGCTGCCTGTCGCTGCAGCTCAGCCCGGCGCAGAGAGCCAGCCCAGCCTCACGCACCAGGGATTTCTCACTTAAAACCTTCAAAACACTATTTAAGGGGCACACAATGCTTGCGCCGATCCCAGGCAAAAGCAATCTCCGCACGCCTGGGTGTGGGGCACAGACAAGGCTTCTCCTCAGTGAGCGTAATTGCACGTGTCCTGCGCTTTTGCCGCTTACAGGTGACATGATTTCAACTCTGCTTCTCTGGATAATCTTTCAATTTTGTGGGCAATAAATCAAAGGCTGTGGAGAACGTACCTGTAAAAATTCTCTCGTCAAACATCCTAGGAGGAAAGGAAAAAAAAAAAAGGATTAGAATTAGGTGCTTCTAATGGTTGAATTTTAGGTTTTATTAATGAAGATCATTAAACCAAGTCAAAATAGTAATTTTATTCATTCCCGAAAAAAGGAATGAATTTTTCAGCTAAGAAAAAAAAGCCTTTCAGCCTGTTGTGCAACCAAGCAATCTTACAGCACACGCTTTTTAACTAAAGCACCTTTAAATCTGCTTATAAGTCATTCTCTTCATTTAATTAACTTATTAAATGAGGCTGCTACAGCCTGGCTTTACCAAAAGAGACAACGGGACTGTTGCTGGACCTTCACAACGTTGACCCATCAACCAGATGTCACCTGTCTCCTGTATATCATATTTTGGTGCCACCCACAACTTTGCCCATGGGAGCACGTCCTGGGGCCTGATCCAGCCTGGCGCAGCCCAAGCAGTGTGGGACAAAGCTGCTCCTCCACTGGTCGACATCTGGAAAGCTAATTCCTTTTAGGATGCCCAGGTCCTGTTGATGTCAGTGATTTTAGCCCCCCTGGGAGCCTTAGCCAGGGTTTTTCTGCACCGTAGTTTCACACCTCTAGCAGGGGAACATCAAAAGTGCTGCACAGGCAGGGACCGAATAAATAAATTATAAAGCAGATTTTCCTGACAGAGAAGCAAAGAGGGGTTGCACGGTGCAGAGATCACCAGGAAAGCATCCACTCCTACTCCAGCGTAAATGAAGACACCAAGACACAACACCCTGTCCGCAGGCGATACATCCTCATCATCGTATATATAGATGTCAATAAGTGATCACCGCAAAACAAGGTGGAGGGGAATCCCCATGTGGCATGAATATGGATCTTCCTCCTCTCACCCAGAGGCCTCGCTCCCATCTGCCACATGCCATTGGAGAGAGTCGTGCTGTGATCGGAGGGTCCCGATACCACCCGAAATGTTGAGGGTGGCACCAGCAATGCCTGCACAGGCTTACAACAGGGTGGTGGGGCTTGGGGGTGACTGTGGTACGGCCAGCCCTGCCACATCCTCGCAAAAAGGGAGAGTGTGATGGAAAACAGGTTTTGGGGAAGGGTAAAGTGAATTTTGGGTGTAAAAACAAACCCTGTGATTACGGAGGGAATGCAGCACTCAAGGCCACGCACTCTCCCTTGCCTTCCTCGCCACCCACCTTTTGATGACAAAATGGATGTTGTGCCTCTCCTCCAGTATCCGCTTGAGTTTGGGGACACCGTAGGTGCAAGGTCTTTTGAAGGGAATTTTGTCCGGGATGCCGATGATTTCCACCGCCTCGGGGTCACAGGCAATCTTCCGGTACGGGACGGGCACCATGTGGTCTAACCCCAAGGCTTCGGCTGAAAGGTGAACACATGGTTTTCACTTAAACACGCACTTTTCCTTTCACAGGTGATAAAATGAAGGTGTAAAGGCTTGAACTCAAGCAGAGTGAGTGCCTCCTGCCCTTTTCTCCTTTGCTTGTCCCAGACGATGAGCCCCGGGAACAGCTTGCCCATAGGAGACGGGACAACAGGGAGACAATGCAGCAGCAAACACAGGTAACAGTGTCCTCCAAAACCCCCAAACGCACCCGGCGCTGCTCAAACCAGGGGCGAGCTGGCCCACATGCTGTCCCCAATCTCCCCGTGACCCCAGCAGGTCGCTGAGCTATATAATTCACAAGTTGCATAGCACATATACAGTTTATAAGTTACAGGGGTCATCTATAGCCCATATATAACTCACAAGTTACGTAGCACATAGTTATAGCCCATCTATAACTCAGGAATTACACAGCCTGATGAGGATGGAACAGGAGACAACCACCAGCCCATCAGCCCATTCCTGAGCTCACAGCGGCCCAAACGCCCAGGAACTAACCCAAAAATGCTGTGCGTGGCACGGAAAGCGCCGACACCCGTAAGTCATGCAGGTGGAAAAAAGCAGCTGCAGTAAGGACAATTTTCTTTTTTCCCCTGCCATGTTAATTTAAAACGGCTGCATGCCATCGCTCCCCCTCGCCTGCAAGCGCCGGCAGCACCCGGGTGCTCTGACCTGGCGTGCCACGCTTTAGACCGGGGCCGTTTTACAGCCCAGTTATAAATTCCTCAATGGTGCGGGGGGGCTCCAAATGGAAATATTGACATAACCTTCAGCAGACACCCGGAGACTGGGAGCTGCTGGGCTAAATGTGTTCGGAAGAGAAGGGAGCTCTAGCATATGGCTTCTGCTGCTGTGTTAGGGAACAAAAATGATTGCTATATAATGATATGCAAACCACAAGTGCTGCAGATGCATAATGGGATATTAACTCCTACTCACCATATCTGCTGTTAAACAGAATTTGCACGCACTCCCTAAGGGTGTTGATATCTTCAGTTTCTTTTATAAAACTGTCCCACTTATCTATCAAAACAAAATATAAGAAATAAGGAACTTCCATATGGTTCATCCACAGCAGATGTACTTTTCTCGCGCGAAGCGCTGGGAAGCAGGAACAAGACTTTGCTTCTTTAAAAATAATGATTTCCCTCTTCCTGAGCAGATTCTGCCAGGCTGGCAGATAAGGTCTGGGCTTCCCCAGCCCCAGCCCCAGCCCCAAGCAACCTCCTCTGCATGTGCAAAGCAGATTCCTAAGAAATGACCCCATAAAACTTCTCAACCCTGAAATGAAAGACCCTCCGGGACAGAGCAAACTCAACCTGAAACGAACCTTTGAAAGGCTCAGCCATTCACAGAGGAGCTTTTTCCATCTCCTCCTCTTTTCCAGCTTTCCCACCCGTATTTTTTTCTTTTTTTTTAACACAGGCAGGCGAGGGTTTTGATGTAAACACGTCAGCATTTTTAGGTTGCACTTCCCTTGGGTGGGGTGGGAGGTGGGGAAATGGCAAAGCCTCCTCCCCATTGCTGATCCCCCCAGGCACCGCTGCAGAATCACGCCGGGGTTAGTGGGTTTCAGTTATTTTGAAATAACACCAAACATTCAGCGGGTATTTGCTGTTTGCAGCTCGGGCAAACGGCCTCACCCAAAGCCATGCCTCAGTTCTCCGTGCATGAAGCCAGGATGGGATTTTGCAGCTGGCTGGCAGCGCTTGAGGACCGGGTGTCATGGAAATGGCAGGTATGGACCCAAGCAGGGATGAAGGTCTCGGCGGCGATGCTGAGATGTTGCAGCAAGTAAAGGGAAAAAAATACCCCACTGCAGCATCTCCAACGCTGCCAGGCCCCTGCAGAGCATGGTGATGGAACAGGTTGCCCAGAGAAGCTGTGGCTGCCCCATCCCTGGAGGGGTTCAAGGCCAGACTGGACGGGGCTTGGAGCAACCTGGGCTGGTGAGAGGTGTCCCTGCCCAGGGCAAGGGAGTGGAATGAGATGAGCTTTAAGGCCCCTTCCAACCTAAACCAGTCTAGGATTCTATGATGGCTGGGAGACCACTGTGAAACCTTTCTTTAAGAGGTAGCTGCCAGCCACCTCCAGCACCACGGTGAGACACAGACCTGTCTTGTCATGGACGATGGAGAAGAGGATGCGCTTGGACGAGTGCACATTCTGGATGAGGGGACCTCCGGAGACCGACGATTTCTGTCCTGGACAAGAGGGGAGACAAGGAGAAAGGGCTGATGAGAGCCTGACTGATGCTCCGGGCACCCGAACAAGCCCCCGGGTGCTGTACCCCTGCTGGTGATGCCAACCCGACCCCACTGGCTCTCCTCCATGCAACCTGGTGGGGTCCTGGCCAGACCGAGTCCCCATCGTTCCCTACTCCAGCCTCATGGTGCAGCACCCAGTGTTTCAGGGCAAAAATGGAGGTGCACCCCGTCGGCACCTCAGAGGCACCGGGGGAAGGGCCGCCGTGGCCACAACATGGCGGCGGGGGGGTCCGCTCATCTCCACACGGACCAAGCTTTGCACCAGTTTTCATCCAAGGAACCACCAAAACACCAGGGCCTGTCCCCGGTCAGCGCCGGGGGGGGACGGGCTTCACAGCAGGCCCTCGTCTGAGAGCAAACTCCAGGCTATTACCACAGCAGTCGCTGTACTCCTGTGAGGAAGGCACCTTCAGCTCTCCCGCCGGCCTGGGCAGCAGCGCCTCGCCGGCCGCGTTCGGCCCAGAGGACGCCTCTTGCTTTAGGTCGACGGCGATCTGGGTGGGCAGCGGGACGCCGTATAAGAAGTTGGTGACGGTGACGGCGGAGGGGGTGTCTGGGCCGGCAGGTTTGGCCATGGGGCCGCTGGCACCAGAGTCCCGGCCGCCCTTGGAGGGGAGGGAGGTACAAGTCAGCTCGGCGCTGGGGTTCGGCTCTCGGCTGGGCTCGTCCGCTGGCCTGAGGGCAAGGAAGGGAGAAGAGGAGATAAAAAAAGGTTCCTTTGGGTCCGTCAAGCAAGGACGTGGAGGGGGAAGGATAGCCATGCCCGGGAGGGTGGGACAGGCTGCACGTCGGCTGACGGGCTCTTTGTTTCAGAAATTACAGCCATCACCCAACCTCCTCCAGCTTCTTCAGGCACCTGCACTGTTTTTGTCTTTTTTAAGTGGAGCAGGTTGGTCTTATGGCAGTTCAAAGCATTTATATTAGCTAGGGCAAAGCCGCCTAGCTCCACAGCCCAGTGTGTTTAAGGAGTAAAACAATTTGTGTGACCATAATCACTTGGCTCCATTGCCTGTCCCAGCCCCCAGGAGCCATGGCACATTCAACAGGGACCTCAGTCAGCCCAGGAATGAGCTTCAGCCCGAGGAAGCCCACGTGCTTGACATGAGACAGGCGGCCACGAGCTCACAGACAGCTCGAATTCTGCGTGTCCTACTTTTAGCTGTCTCAGCCTGATTTTCCAGAAGTGCCGAGCCTTCAGAGGAGGTATTTGGTAGTGCTCAGCATTTCTCTGAATGGATCCGAGGTGCCGCCAGCCAGGCAAATGCAGAGCAAATGCACCCAAAACTGCTGAGCCCCTTGTGAAAACGTGGCCAAAATGGAGAGTTCACCCCACTGCAGCCCCCCACCTCCCTCCTCGTCTGGAGTTAAAAACCCCATTTCAGCCTGGGAAGAAGCTTGCAGCATTTACACTGGAAACCCCTCTGGAGACAGAAAAGCACTTAGCTTACCGCAGCGGAAATTTTGGCAGAGACATGTAAAGTGTTGCAGTTAATGTGCACGTTTACACACGCTTATTAAAGGAACGAGTCCGAAACAGTCTCGAGCCATCTGACACCGATGAACCTCCATGCAAGGCTGGGTTTGGCATGGCTGCACCCAGGTTTCTGGGTCTGGGGGAGAGGCCGGGAGATGGGAGGGACCCTGCTCTGTACGAAATCTCTGCCATCCACAGGTGTTTATAAAAGCCGCCATCCTGAGGGCTCGCGGCCCTCCTTGCCCTTCAGAGATCCCCAAAATTACCTTTTTAGCCTGAAGCGGATGCTGTGGCTGTGCTCTAAGATGGCCATCAGGGACTTCACATCGTACTCTATGGGTTTCTTAAAGCTGATCCCCTCGGGCAAGCCGGCCACCGCCAGCGAGCCCGGCTCTTTCAGGAACCTCTCGTATGGCAAAGGGACCACGCTGCTCTTGCCCACCGCTTCACCTGGGGAGGGGACAGAGTTACACACCAATGGACATTCCGTGCTCCCAGCCACGGCTGAGCTGGGCTGGAGGAGTAAATGCAAGAGCAGGAAATCCCAACGGAAACGCTGAGAAGAGAAACGCTTCCTAGCTCTGTACTTAGCATGCAAGGCCCTCCAAGCCCATACTAAAAGCACTAATTAATAAAAAGCTCACAAAAGCCAATAAGCAGATGTCTCATCTTTCGGGATGCACAGTAAAATCCTTGGTTGGGGTCACTTGGCACAAGCCCACCCCCCGGAAGCACCCGGATGCCTGCCAGCAAGGGATGTGGCTGCCGGCAAGCCAGAAGGGAGCCGAGAGCTGACAAAGGAGGCTGAAAGGCTCGCGCTGATTTGTGTCTCATGTTTACTGAGATATTCTGGGAACCTTGTTTTCAGTCGGTTTTCTTATTTTACCTCCTGGAAGAATGGAAAGTACTTTGATTGCTGGTGCTGTCAGGCAGCCTGAATGCACTTTGCGAGACAAGAAAAAAAAAAACCAACAGTCTTCCTCCATCCCACCATTCACGGGCAGCACGACCATCGATACGCTTGACTGCATAATCGCCTCCAGCAGCCCAGAAATCTCACCCGCTCCCCTGGACGATGGGCACAGAGTCCCACTGTGTCCCCATCACACGGGGCTGTCTCTGTTGTACCTCTGACACCAAACCACAACACTCCCCAGGGAGTCAGGAGCAAAATACTTTCCCTTCCCTGGCAGCAGAAGACAACCAGCGAGCCAAGATGTTATACAGAGATTTTTCTAAACTGGCTAAAAAGCCCATGTACCCAAACCAGGGATGCTTACGGTGCTCTCCAGGCAAGACACCATCAGAAAATCAGCCCCTTCTCAAGGGTTTCAAGGAATGACCAAACTCTTGAGCTGCTCTCTGTGGAAAAATTACTTTGGAAACCAACCCAAGTCACTGCGACCAATAAACCTGGTGCTGAAAGCATGAAGCAGAAGAAACAGCCGTGCAGGAATGCGACCTGTCTGGCAAAGCAACGTCCAGATGCAGAACATCTGGCCACATGGCAAGGTGTCTGCGCCTTCGTCTCCAGGTTGAGGGGCAGGCAGAGGAGATTATGGAACTTTTAAATAGCTGTGGGATTTTATATGGTTGCTTTTCTTTAAAATCTTCTCTTTTTTCTCTCTTCTTGAAAAAAAAAACCACCAAAAGATCTTACAGAAACCCTGGAAGTCTTGTGGCACTGTCAGCAAGTCCTTATTAAACGTGATTTTTTCAACATGTTCTTTGAAGTAATGCATGACAACTAATGACGTGCGACTTGCACGAGCCATCAAGGTTCTTTATAGGCAGGATGGATAATGTTTTAATTAAGCCAGTAACAGAAGTTTCAAACCAAACCTTTGCACCACAACACTACAAGTACAAGCCCAGAGGGTACTGGCAGTTCCTCTGCCCCCATGTACTGGTCGTAGCGGCTTTCCACCTCCCTCCATTACCTCTCTTCACGATGGGGAGAAGCTCCCGATGCCCATGGTGGCTCCTTATCAACCCAACGCTCAACAACTCCCTGAACATATTTTTATGGGGAATGCGTTACTGTCAAAGTGACCTTCACCAAGCCTCATGGTGCCGTGCAGAGGCTCATGGTTTAGCTAAAGGGAGACAATAATCATCATTAATGCCTGTTTAATAGAAGCCGGCGGTAATCAGTCATCCCGTTGGTGCGGAGATTACCCAGCTCTGGAGGGAATACGCGATCTTTTTGACTGAGAATTCTCTAAGATTTTTTGTTTCCAATCCCTGTTGATGGGAGGCAACTGAAAGGATAAGAAAAAAAAAAGCCCTTAAGAAAGATAACTGTTAATTTCTGACAGTCCTCTTGGTGTTGGGAACAGAATCACCCTGGGGCACCTACTATCTCCTGCAGTATTTCTCCCCGCTCAACCAGGAGAGGCTCTTCCCGGTGGACATGCCAGGAAGGGAGCATCCGCCTCGCGGGTTTCCCCAGCCAGCGGCTCAAGGATGGAAATGGTTGATCCTATTGAATCAGCAGCAAAGGCAGAATTACACCCAATGCCAGAAATACACCCAAAGCCAGGCCAAAACAACCGGCTGGGGTATGCCCAGCCTCCTCCTGCCATGGCAATGCCAGCCACCCTGGGGTCGGGACCCGGCCAGCTTATCCCCACACACGTCTGCACACCTCAACAAGGTAAAGGGCATCACAAACTCATCCTGACAGATGGGCTGCCTAGTCCGTACACCCCACGCAGATGCACCCCAGTCAAGCATTTTTACACAATTATACATTTATGGTATGTCATATATGAATAATTCCCATATTCCTGAGAGGCCTGTAAAGCCTGGCGCTCTCCCGGCAGCAGGACAAGACCTGCAGCTCAGAGTAGATCCAACCAGCACCGAAACAGCCTCACCACTCCGTTCTTTGGCTCTGCTGTTTCCCCTTCCTTCCCGCTTGGGCCCAACCTTTGGAAGGCAGCGAGAGGATTTGATTACCCCCATTAATGGGAATATCGCCTCCAGGTCCTCTAAGTGGTTTCAGAAAACCTCAGCGACTGTTCATCCCCAGGGGAAGGGCTGCCATCTCCCCTTTCTGTCTGTGAAGCCCACAACAGGCGCTGGCGAGGAGAGGGCTGAACGACAGCCAGCAGCAGCAAATCCTGCACGCGAGTCCAAGGCGGTTGATGGGAGCACCACATTATCCCCCTCCTGCAGTGGTGGGAGAGCCTGTTCCCAAATCCAGTGCATAAACAGGGGCAACGCCTGCACTTCAGGCTCAGGGAGACCTGCACGGCCCTGTCAGGGCTTGGTAGCACCCCTCAAATCCCAAATGGTGATGGGGAGCTGCACCCAGGAAAGCAAAACACCCGGTTCTGCAGCTGGTCCAGCCACACGCCCTGAACTCCCCCAAAGCATCATGCTGGGCTAATGCAACCTGCTGAGCAGCACGGGGGAATACTGGGGCTCGCCACCCCATTCTCCCAACCCAACCTCGCTTTTCCTGCACGGGCCAGCACAGCTCTGGAGGTCCTGCCGGGGGATGAGCCCGGAGCACGGCCACCACCTCCAGCCGCTCCGCGGGGGCTCCAGCAGGGACCTCCCAAGCGAGAAGCAGGCGCTGACACCGCTCGAGCCTCCGCAGATTGGGCCCGGAGGGAGCTCTGCAACCCACTGGGTTACATATCAACAGCCATATGGTCATCTACATTTTAATTGCAGAAGCTTTATTGCCGGGGATGATGCATGTGCTGGAACGGCACCAGCTCATCTCTCGGAGCCGGGGCTGTGGGGCCGCCTGCTAGAAAAATCATCCTTTTTCTTTTTAAATAGACTTGCCAGGGAAAGGGGTGAGGGAGTCTCTGCAGAGCCCCGACACAGCGCCTGTGAAAGAGGTGCTGTAGACGCAGTGTCAGGGATAAAGGTGTGCTTGAAAATCACTCAGGACAGGGCAGAGGCTTCCTTTGGCCGAGGAGACAGAGGACACTCCCCCCAGCATGGGGATTTTTTTTTTTTTTTGCCCAGTTTGGGGCACTGGCAAGTGAAGAAGCAGTGGCTGAATCCCATTTTAATGCAACGCTAACCCTACGCAGGAGCAGGTCCCGCCATGCTGCCCCTGCCAGGCACCCGCTCCCTCACTGGGGAGCCGCGCTGGGGCCAAAAGCCGCATCCGGCGTCGGCGCCAGGCAGCTCGGTGAGCCCCGGGGGCAATCCAAATCCCCAAATGGAAGCGTGAAGGTTCTTACTATAAAGCACATCAAACACTTCCTCTACCATCTTCCTGAGGAGGTACACGTCTGATCCCTGGTCCGGGGAGACCCTGAGCACGCTTCGCCCACACTCCTTTGCCTTCTTCTGCGCCTCCGCGTCCTGCTCCTTCCTCTGCTGGACTCCTGCGGGGGGGAGAGGAGAAAACGGGAGACGCTGCGGTGAGAAGAGGGTTCACGGGCGATGCCGTGTGCGCTTTCGAGCAGCTGCGAAGCGATCACACCTGCACGGTTATGCTGACTTCAGCCAGGACTGAACAAACTGCCCACCAAACCCCATGCAAGACGAGGGTGCCAGATCCCTTGCTGCCCCCACGGTGTCAGCAAAGTCCTCTGGCTGGGTGCTCCAGGTCTCAGATGGGGCCGCGGCACCCAGTGTGCTGGGGAAGGTGCCGGCATGGGCAGTGGTGACAGTAGTGCTGCCAGGAGCAGGGCTGGTCCCTGCCAGCCAGGGACATGCTCATCCCGTGCGTGCCCCCTCCCTTCCCTGGTTTTACCCACTCAGCTGCACTGAAACTGTTGTGATTAATTGGGCAGCGCATTTCTTTTCTCTGGTTTCAATCTGCTTAGCCTTCAATCTCTCAGGAAAAGAAAATCCGCCTTTCTTGGAGGCTTTTTTACCCTTCAGCATCACGTAGCTCAGTAATACCAGCTATTTCCTGCTAATTTCCCCCATTAAACCTCAAATAAAGCATATCTTCGGCAACGACTTCCTTGCATCTCTAAACGCACAGAAAATTAAACACTACAAGTACATTACTGCTGTTCTATCCAAAGCGATTCGCAAGGGATTTTCGGTGGCGAAGGACTAATTCCTTCATCATCCTTGACAGGCTGCTGATGATGATCAGACCTGGATGCTGCCTGGGCACTCAAGAAGGAGCTCGAGGATCCCTCCTGTGGAAAGAGCCCATGGCTGGGACATCACTGGGATGGGGCAGAGCCACGTGGGGTACCCACAGAACTAGACGTAAGAAAGGGGACAGCCACCCAACACCGTGCAACCCCTGGCAAGCTCTGCACCCCTCCCATGGCATGGGGAAACGGGCCTTGGAAAACTTTTTTGGGGTGTTTTAGCAAGGTGGTGAAATGCATCCGCATCCACACCCTCCTCCGGCTGACTCTCCCTCTCAGCTGGGCGCTAACTGTCCTCCGTTGACATTAATCTTGATCACTGTCAAGTTCCCCCCGTGCGCCAGGAACGGCTGCGCCAGAGGTTCAGATAAAGGAGGGCATTCAAGCGAGGTCTGTGCGCCCAGAGAGATAAGAGGCTTCTTACATCTCCCAGCGATGTCTGCTTTAGATTATTTCAGATCCTTTCTAAGGGGGCAGCTAGACCATAAATCAGAGGCACTTCCAGGGATGCTTTCCACTGCGTGCCAGTTGTAAGAGCTTTATGGAGCGGAGTTGAGCCTGGGCCATTTATAATTCAAGACAGAGTTATCACGTTTCACCCTGTCTCCAGCATCAGCCGCTTCACCCGAACCCCATCGTCAAGATTTTGTGCTTTCAACCAGACGTGACCACTTCATTTTGACAAAGGTGTAAATGAAACCAAAGGAGATGGAAATCAGGATCTAATGCCAGGTGCGTTACCCCAGCACAGCAGTAGGCCACCAGTCAGGAGATATATATAGAGATAGATAGATAGATAGACAGATAGATATATTTCTAAAAGTGAGATTTGCAGATGGTCATCAATATTGTGAGCTGCAGGGAGCCATAGCTGGCATTTAACACATAAGAGGGAGCTCCCTCCCATTGGCCTCCCTGCTGCCATCCACCGCTCGGGTACCTCCCTGCCTCTTGTGGGTGGTGGGAAGGGGAGGCAGAGCTGCCCGCAATGCAGGAAACATCCCCAAAATTCCTCCCGTCCTGCAAAACGCTATGCACCAATGCGGAGAATAACTAATGGTGGCTCTTCCCGGGTGTGTGTGGTGGCAGGCAGCTGCCCATGGTGGGCAGGACGGAGGGGCAGGGTGGAGCCTTGGCAGGGAGCCGCTCCTGCAAAGCTGTGCCAGCTCACCTCGCACACGTGCAGCGAACAACCCGAGCAGACAGCGACCCTGGCAGCTTTACAGTGCTAATGTTTTCACTAGAGCGAACCCTTCCTGAGCAATCTCTCCGACGGATTAAGCACCAATATGGTTTCCATCAACACCATGTGTGTGCACGCACAGCCAGGTCGTTTTTCTCCTCGGTGGAGAGGGCAGTGTGGGCAGTGTGTGTGAGTGGATCCGGGTCTGGGGTCCCCCCAGGTCTGGGGTCCCCAGTACCATCAAAGCCAGATTCTGTCCCAGCTCCTGCACAGAGCAGGGAAAGCAGCACTTGGTGCTCCAGGGATGATGCCATCCAAGAAATCCAGGTCTCCATTTACAGCATGGCTCCTGCGTTCCCCTCAGCTCCCAGGCTGTTTTCGGGGAGCTGACAGCGGCATGGAGCCAGGACAGAGGGCTGGGTGCCAGCCTCACCACACGCAGGGCTGCCACCAGTCACACACGTCCCTGCCATACAAATCTGAGACCCGGGGGGACCACGGCTCTTGCTCAAGTCATCCTTTCACCACTGTTAGCCCTTCAAAAAAATAAGCAGCTCCACAACCAACACTCACAACTCCCAAATCCATCCCTGTTTTTCCAAAACCAGGAAAAAGGCCTTGGCCCAAGAAAGCCTCTCTGCTCCTGGGGGATCGCTAGGACAAATTATTTCTGCTAAGTCCTCAAAAGCCACTCCAGTGCATCACAGTGTTGCCACAGGCCGAGAGTGACGGGGGCACAGAGCAGCCATCCAGCCCCGTGCCACCCCAGGGATGCTTTCGGAGAGCAGAGCTGGGGCTTGCAGTGCCCTCCCTGGCTCTGGCTGCGCTTCCCACCCGGTTTCTCCATCACTTAAAACACCGCTCAGCCCCACGGACAGACAGCACCACGGTGCCCCCCGGACCACAACCCCTCTGTGCGCAGCGCAGGGCCCGGCTGGCACAACCGGAGCACCAATCCCGGCACTGGAGACGACTGCGCCGGCGAGGATACTCACTGCAAAACTTCTGGAAGTCGGCTTGCAGCTCCTTGCGGGCGCTGAGGAAGACCCGTCCCTTCTCGGTGCCCACCACGAAGGCGCTCTCCTCATGGACGGCGATGCAGGCCACCTCCGCGTTCAGCTTGGAGAGCGCTGAGCACTGCGGGGAGGCACCGGCTCAGAGCGGCCGCGGGAGCATCCCCGCTTGCCACTCTCTGCCCTTTTCCAGTGGGATTTTTTTCTTCCCGTCAAAAGATTCCCCCATCATAAGCAATATTCTGGTTTGGGTCAGAATTTCATGGGTTTTATGCCATCCCCTAAACACTTCAGTGACTTTACAGCTCCAGAAAGGTATCCATCTGAGCTGTGCTTTGCTGGAAAACAAGAACTATTGACCCATCATTTCGCTTCACTTTTTCCTAACCTAAAAGTAAACATTTTAGAGTATTTCTTGAAAAGAAAACATTCCTGTAAAAAAACCTAAAACCAAAACCAACAACAATTCGTATTTTTCCACCCAGCTCTAATGAAATAAGGAGCACGGGAATCTTATTTCAGCTGCGGAACACTAATATGGTCAAAGTCTGGATTAGTCGAACGATTCTTCTTGTACAGTTATGCAAAACATTAAAGAGATGGAAAAGACTTCCTCCATTAATCCATTTTATGTAACGTGCGTTTCCTGCTCTACATAATACACATGTATATGCACTTTTTATTATTATTTTTTTATATTATAATAGTTACGCAGTGCCGGCAGCATGAGTCATATTCCCATAGCTACAGCACCGACGCTATCCCCAGGTCACGATTTAAATGGGTAAAAGAGGGGGGATTTTCCTATCAGCAGCCCCGGTTAGACACGTCGCCCACCCCCGGCATTGCGGAGAGGCCGGAGGATGCCGGTGGCTGGGGACGGAGCAGGACAGCAGCTGCCCATGGACCAACGCCCCAGAGCTACCTTCAGCTCCCCACACGCATTTACAGCCGGTTTGATTTGTGTGGGCTTAAACCAGTCTCTATACTGGGTCATTTTGCCTCCTGCTCATCTTCTTCAAGCAGAGGGTATTGAATCACGTCCCCAAAAATAGATATTTTTAAGAAACCTCCTGTCAAGAACCCAGCAGCAAATCAAAGCATTTTCCTCCAACTACCCGACACCCAAAAAATAAGTATAAAAGCTCGGGGATGTGAGATCTGGAGGCAGACCAAATCCAAGCCCTAAGCCCACTTGGTGACGTGCACATGGCCCCGTGGTTTATTTATCACATGCAGCTGGGCTTCCAGTGCAGAGCCGGGCCCCGGTGAAGCGCTGGGATAAAGGCTGAATGTCAGGAGCAGCCTGGCCTCCTGGCCCTGGTGTCAGCACGTAACGAGGACTGCGGAATAATGTATATTCCCTAAGAAGCCAAACTACGATAACACGATTTGGTGTACGGGATGGCAAGTGTATAAATCATTGACGCCGCTTGGGGTGCATCAGCTTTGGAGAACCTGCTCCTTAGCGGGGCGGCGAAATTAGTATTCATGAAACAAAAAAACCCCTACCTGAGTAGAGAAGATGCATCCAAGATAAATACACTAAATAATGACTTGGCTTTAAAAAGGGAGGGCTATTTAGCACGTTGCATTGCATTAGATATTTGTTACTACACACCCGCTTTCCTTTCTTGATCACATTCACAGTTAAAAATAAGATTAGCTCTGGTCCATGAGACTTAATCCAGACAGTTATCTTGTTTATGTAAGCACGGCTGACTTAGGCAAGGTTTCCACTGGGAATTCTACGTCAAAAGATATGAAAGTTATTTTCTTTGTTCTCGGAGATAAAAGCCATTGTTCTCCTGTTGTGTAAAAGCTCAGGGTAACATTGGTAAAACATCAAGAAAAAAAACACACCCAACCACCCTACATTCAGTTGATACCAACATAAATATTAATGGGAAAACAATACACATCTGAGATTAACTTGGGCTGACTTTATGATCCTTACGGCTGTCAGGGCAGGAGAGGATTGTTATTTCCCAGCTCCGGCAGCTCCCTGGGCTTTCCGGCAGCAGAGGGGAGCGGGATGAGCTCGACAGCCCCCCAGCTCCAGCCCTGCTCCCAGCCACCCCGCTAAAGGGAGGCGAAAGGAGGGAGGGGGACGGGGACGCCACCGGCCTCTTACCATGGAGTCTAAGGCAGACACTAAGCTGGTGATGATTTCGTCTTTCTGGGGAAAAACCATATTCCACTGGTCAGCTCTGGAGGTGCTGAGAGTCACGTCTAAGGGCTTCCCTGCCAGGGCCATATTCACCTGGAAACAGAAAAAAAAGATATATATGTTGCTGTTACTGACGGAGAGTTGGTGGCGAGCATCACCAGCATCTGCTGTGGGCTACGGCACGGCACCAGCGTGGATACATCGGGGAAACTGGGGCACAGAGAGAGGCCGGGGCCAGCCTGAGCCCCGTGTCCCCCACGTCTCCTCTGCTAAAGGAGTGGAGATTGTGGACGCTGCCGAGCCATAATCAAACCCCGGGGCCAATGCTGCGTGTCCCAGCAGTGGCCAGGTCACCTCTGCCCTTGGGACTGGCCCCTGGGGAGACACCACCATTGCATGGGGCGTGTCAGACCAACCGCGTGGTGGGACACCCCGGACAAGCAGGCTGTGGCCGTGCCGAGCAGGAGGATGTGCGCTGAAGCAGATGTGGAACGTTCCTGTGCCGAAGCTCTGCAGGCAGGAGAGAGCAGGGGGTGATGCATGTGTCCCCGCAAGGACACCATGCCGGCCGTCCCCACGCCTCCCTCCCTATACCCTGGGCGAGAGGAGAGCTTGGCACCCAAAGGTGTCCCCGGAACAGGCCAAAACCACAGGGTGCTCCACCTTCACCCCAGGGGAGAGAGGCAGCTCATGGCGAGGGGCTCCATCACCAAATCATCCCACCCCACAGCTCCTGGGGGACCATGCTGGCAGGAGCAGCACCAGGCGGCACGCAGGCACCTTGCACCCGAGAAGGGGCTCGGCTCCGGGACCTCCATCCCTCACTGCAAAATGGGGAAAAAAGGGGGAAAAATGCTGGGGCCTGGCCACACGTGCAGCAGCTGCGCCAGGTCTCTGCACCCCGCTGTGCACATCTCACCATGACCCACGGCGAGAAACTGTGGGGGAAACTGAGGCAGGGGCTCGTCCTGCATAAATCACCGCACACCTGATACAGCATCACCCCCCAGCACCCAACACGGTCACCCCCAGCGATCGCCCCTCCATCCACAGGGCAGTGTCGCACCACTTAGCTTTAATCCTGCCAATAAAGGGTGGGAAATTAGCCAGCAATGCTCGGGAGCCACTCAAACCAGATTGTAAATCATGTGCTCGAAGCCGCAAGCGGATAAAAGAGGCCGGAGAATTTCTAACGAGGCAAGACCAGCGGGAGCCGGGGAATATGAATGAAGCTGCCCGCGCCTAACTCGATTTGCGGCTCAGCCGATAACCGCGGCCACTCGGCCCTGCTGAAAACAAGGGTGAAAAGTCAACAGCAAAAACCCAAATCCACCTTCCTACACCCGTGTCCAGGCAGAAGGAATCTGCAAGCAAAGCGGGGCCATGCTGCCCCTCGCAAATGGGGAAAAGGTGGATTTTGGCCCAAAATAACAAGTCCCCCCCAAGCCAGCATCTCTGCAGGTGCCTGAGCAGGCACAGGGCAGGGGGCTGATGAACATCGCTGCAAACCTTGCTGTTACGTGGGCACGCAACACACCAACGGCAGTGCAGACAACTCTGTGTTAAACAATAACAACCGAATTTCAGAAACCGCTCTCGTCAGGACCTCCGGGCCCGCTCTTAACAGCACCGACTGCCCAAACGAAGCTGACGTCTGAGTCTTCTCCTCCAGAACGATCTTGGGATATCAAACCCCAAAATCACGCATCAGCTTGGAGACTAAAGCAGGAAACTGAACACAGGGTCCTGCAGCCTGGGCGCTACCGCCCTCCGGCACAGCCCCCACGGACATCCCCACGCTGGGAACGGGGCTCTGCCAGGCACCTCCAGCTTTACCATCACCAAGGGTTGCAGCAACGCTGGGAAACGGTCCGCCTTGCTCCAGTCCTGCTGTTTGTGCAGACATGGATGGACGGGTGGATGGATGGACGGACGAGGGACCACTTCACGTGCAAGCTCCTGAGCAGCTCCCTGTGCACAGACAGCCCTGTGGGTGCAGGGAACTCAAGATTCCTTCTTTTAATCGCTGCTGTGTTAATAAGAGGTGCCTTGTTGCAGCTGGCAAGGAGCAGCGAGGCAATGGCGGCCGCTGAGCTCTCCCTGAGCTGCTCTCCCAGCCCGCAGGACATGGGGCGGCCCCAACGCTGGGCTGGGACCAGCCATCGCCTGGGGGCTGCCGTCAGGAACGGACTCGGTCCAGAGAGCATCACTCCCTTCTTAATCCCCCCACAAGCACTCACTTGGAAAACAGCCTTATTCTGATGCCTGTACGTATTTTTGAGTGCCCTAATTATTATTAAATATGACTACTATGACTTGGATGCTCTTGTTGCCTTCTGGCAGCGTTTTGGAGAGCCGGTCCCTGCCTCGGTGGGGCTGGTCGCAGCCCCTTGGAGAGCTCAAGCTGCCCCAACCTGCTCTGTCACGGCCTCCCACAGGAAGAGATGCTCCTCCCTTGGCTGCAGAGAGCAAAGCCATGAGCTGGATCCGGCCCCAGAGGGGGAACTGAAGGGAAACCCAGGATAACATCAGTGGGAAGTGGGGCAGGGTCTCTGCACCCCCTCCCTACCCACTCCCTGCTCTCAAGAGACCGGCACAAAAATAATCCCTTTCACCTGGCTGATTTTTTAAGAAGGAAAAGGGAGAATCACTCAACGAGAAAAAAAAAAATCATAATGAAAATATGACCCAAGTAATACAACAGGAATTTAAGGGATGGGGGGACAATATTCCTGTATAGTTTTTAATCATTTATGGCCACGAAGAGCACTGACAGCGGATTTAGAAAATGGGGGGAATAAAAGGGAAGAAAAAAACTTCACAGCAAGCGTTAGGCTTATTCAAATCAAATTAAGACATGAGGCTTGAAGTTGTTTGTCTAATCAAAGGGAAAGTAATCTTTAGGAAAACTGGGGTAAACCATTCTTATAGCAGTTAGGGCCGGCAGCAGGGAGAGAGGTGGGCAGGATGGGTGCAGAGCATCCTACCCCCCCTTCCCAGGGCTCCACACACCAAACCCCACCCCAGGGCACGCACCGAGGGGTCGATTTCCCCCTCCTGGAGCATGGCGGGGAGACAGGGCTCAGGTCCAGCCCCAGCCCCATCCCACCTCCATGTCCCGAGTCCTGTCCCCAGGGCACAGGGTGACTCAGGGACCGTCGTGCTGCTGTCACAGCAAACGTTCGCAGAGGGCTTTATTATTTTTTTTAATATAAAAAAAATTACTTTATTATTTAATTTTATTATTATTTAATTATTTCTCCCTCCCAAATGAGTCTCGCGGGGACGGGACGAGCAGCATGGGGATGGGGGTGCGGTGCCACAGCCGGTGAGGGACGCAGGCAGGCAGCCCGCACAGGCCATCACCTGCTCCGCTCTTACGACACCTCCTTCCTTGCCTCCCTTTCTAATCCTGGGAAAGATGATAAATTTGGCCCCGGGGGAGTTTCGCTCGTGAATCACCTGGGCTGCAGCAAAGGAAAAACCTGGTGCGCGGGGAGGCTCCCGAACTCCTGCAGAAATGGCAGCGGTCCCCCCCAAACCCTGCACCCGCAGCAGGAGCATCCCATCTCCATCCCCCCGGCCGCTGCTGAGGGGCAGCATCTCTCCCCAGAATAAACATCCTCCAGTCTCGTGTGCTGCGTCACCATTTCCAAAGTGTTCGGAGCAAACAAAACAGTTAAAAAAAAACAAAAAACCCAACAAGCCAACAACAACCCCCCAAAGGAAATTTCCAAGCAGAAAAACTGTGTTGTTATATCCCTTAAACTATGGACGGGTTCAATTAGGAGAAACGGAGGGGAGTTGATGGGAGCCGGCAGTTCACCAGCATCGCCTGCCAGGCTGGGGCTCGGTTCATGGCAAAGATGGGTGCTGCGAGCTCCTGGGGCTGACTGCTGTCCCCCTTCTTCTTGCTCATCTTTTCAAGCCTCACAGCAATTTCCAGCCCCGCGCCACAACCAGAAGCAATAGTATCTTATTTATTAAGCCGAGCTGGTGTTTCCATACTGCCATGGTGGAGCCTGGAGAAGGATGTCTACTGCCATCCTCCTCGCTGCTTTCACCTTGCTGTGTGCAATAAGCCTTCTTTAGCATAAACCCCAAAATCCAGTTTCCCAAAGGGAACCACGCGCTTGCCCAGGACTCACAAAACCGGGCTGAACTTCTTGCCGGCTCCCCCTGTGCCCGCTGCTCCTTTGGGCCATCAGGAAAAAGGCAATAACCCCTTTTCTGGGAATTACCCAAGGCCAAACCCAGTGCAGAGCAGGAGATGCTGTGAGATGGGAACAGCCAAATGCCCAGGAGGGACCGAGGACATCTCGCATCAGCTCCTTCTTACGTTGCTTTCTACCAATACTGGTTTTAAACTGAATTCAGCGATTGATTTCTTTTTTTTTTTCCTGCAGCTCTACTGTACCTTACAAATGTAACCCTGGGGATTTTCACCGCACGAAGCATCTCCCATAACGAGAACGCCAGACCACTCAAAACCATCGCAGGGCAAAGCATCCGACAGCCAGTGCCCCAACCCAAACCCACCAGCGCTGGGTGGGTGCAACATCTTCCAGCTCAGCCCTTAAGCCACCAACTGCACCCACGAGTGACAAGAGGAGGATAAGTTGGAGGACACCGGCTCAGCCGTAGCACCAAGGAAACGCCATCAGCATGGAACGATTCGGGGTCTGATGACAGCAAGGGAGAAGGGAAAAGCAGGGGAGCGGCACAGAGAGTCACCAGTGCCCCCCCCTTGCCCTACAGACATCGCAGCATCACCACGGAAATCCCCCCGCGCGCCCGCCCGGGATGTTTATAAAGCCTCCGGCCGCGTGGGCTGGCTCCCAGTTTGGGGAGCCAAACAAGAACTGAAATTAATGAGAGCTTTGACCATTCAGCACGCTGAGGAGGGAAAAAAAAGAAGGGAAAAAAAAAAAAAAGACTATCACGCCAGTCCTGCCTGCAGCTCCACACAAGAGTGGCTGGAAATCATTCGCTTATTCATTTTTCCAGGAAAATTCTGCCTGTTACTTCAGCGGTGCCGGTGAGACCATGGAAAGCCCAAACAAGCCAGCCCCAATTCCAGCAAAATGCTTTAAAAAAATAAATAAATCAATATATATTGAATCAACAATAAATCAATATCTATTGAATATAGATATTCAAATATATATATTAGAGGTAGGTCTTGACATGGACTTAGAGGCCATGCTCCCTCCCGGGAGAGCAGGGGCAGCCTGGGGTGCACTAGAGCAGGGGAAGGCACTGCTGGGGGGGGGGGATCAGGCTACCAGGCACCAAAAGGACTTTTGAAGGTGGCATTTCGGCTTCTTGGCCACCCAAAACACTGAATAAGCCGTGGGACGTCGGGTGCCACATTTGCCCATCTGTGACACTGGACATGGATGGAACGATGACCTGCACATAACGACGAGGTGACAGTGATTTTACTTGTAATTGCCTTTTTACTCTGGGAGGGCATATTTAAAGGGGATTTTTAAAAATTACACTGGTCCTGGAGGACATTTAAGCAATTAGCCCTGGCTATCATTAAACACGCTTTAAAATCCATCAGGACCTGTCCTGATAAGAGCCAGAGGGACAAATAATGTCCTTTGCTAGCGTTGGGACAACATCCCCCCTCCAAGTGAGGGGACCATCGCCCGTGTCCCCACTGGGGACATCGCTTTGGGGCAAGCAGGACCTGTACTAAGGGTTATCTCACCGACTCCAGAGGTATTTCTCTGTCCCGCTCCATCTCAGGGACTTTTGAGGTCCCTTTTTGGGCAGGCGCCTGTTAGCGGCGAGGTGCCCGGCGAGCTGGAGCCGCTTCAGCAAAAAACCCTGGAAACCACATCAACCGCAGCGGGGCGAAAGCTAGGGGTAGGGACAAGGCTTGAATTTCAACTTGTGGTTTTTTTTCTAATCACTTAAGCAAACACCGGTATCAGCGGAGCCGGTGGATGCGACCGAAGCCGTGTCGGGTGCGGGAGCACCGCGGCACAGCCCCGCGCCCACCAAATAACCGGTTTTTGCCGCAGTGGTGGAGATTTCTGCTCCATCCGGGCGACTCACTCGTGGCATGATGGCTTTAACCTGCCCGTGCCACCTGGCTAAACCCTAATCCCTTAACCCGAATTTGGCACCAGCCCCCGGCCCCCACGGCCGCATCCTCTCCATCCCGAGCCAGCGCAGGGCGAAGCCACGCAGCTTATGTTGGGGTGGTTTATTGCTTCACTAACGAAGCTTCGTTAGCGGGCGGTTGGTGAGCTGCGCGGTCAGCACCGCTGCTGGTGGTACAGTGGTTAACTGCGGTCCTGGGCACTCACACAATGCCCAGAAATACCCTCAAACATCTAAATGCCCCCCAAAGCCCACAAACTCCTAACCTCTGCCCCATGTGCAGGTGCCCCTGCGGCGCACCCCTCCCGGGGCAGGCGGGGGGGCTCTGGGTTTTGGGGACCCCAGGTGCCACCCTGCTGATGTACCCGCTGCCAACCAGCGCCCACATCTCCATCCCCCAAAGGCAGGTGCCGGTGCAGCCCCAGCCCCACAACCTGGTCCAACTGCTGCCCCACAACCGCTGCCACGTTTCTCCCCATATCCACAAATTCCCTTTTTTTTGCTACTTTTCAAGCCAGTATCTTTTTGCAAAAGTCTGAAAGCAGCGGAGCTGGGGGGCAAACAGCCCCCGGCACAGTCTGGGGCACCCAACTGCTTGTGCCCACGTCCTCACCATGCCGGCAGCCCTCACCCCACTGGGTCTGCCAGCTCCCCCCAAAATTTTTCCCCCCTGGTCCTTCCAGCTGGTTAGTCCCGGGCAGAACAAGCCCCCACCACCAGACACCTCCTCCCCGGTTTTATTTTACCAACAAACCCCAGGGCACCTGCTGGAAAAGCTCCTCACGTACACGCCGGCACCACAACATCCACCGGCATCGCCGCCTCAGCTCCGCTTTCCTGGATAATCCGGCGCCTGCCGCGGTTTAGTCCCACTTATAAAAGAAGCAAAGAGCAAACCAGGGGCTCCCACGGGGGGATGTACCTGCAGCAGGAATTTAGCTTCCCCCCCCCAACCAGGGCGTTGCATTCTGCCGCCGCCTTGATTTTCTTAAGCCTGGCCTAGGCGCGCACACAAATATAATACAGTAAAATTATAGTAGGGTTCTGTCTAGCGCAAAGAGAGACGGATGAGGATCAAGTGCTCTTCAGAAGCTGCGTCTCATCTCCCCCAGGATAAACATTTTCATGTCACGGCGGCTGCTGGGGGGGATGGCTCTGCCTGCGGAGCCCGAGCAGCGCAGCTTTCAGCTCTAGACAAGTTTCCACGCCGCAATCTCACGGCAGGCAGGCGCAGAATCTCTCGCTTCGAGCAACTGCCTCTTCATTTATTAAATAAAAGAAAGAAGAAAAAAAGGGAGAAGGGGGGGAAAAGTAAGTGTTATTCGGAGCGTTCCCACCATTGCAGGGAAGGGATGCTGTGAGCACTAGGCATGGAAAGCGGCCGTGGCTGAGCCAGATCCTGCACCGGTGGCCCCGCATGGGTGGTTGGGGGCGGTCAAGCTGGAGATGAGCATCATGATGCCTGATGGGTGAGCAATGGCACCCAGCCATGGGGACCTGGGTGCCTGCATGGCTCCCAGGGTCGAGCCTCCCTCCCCGGGGGGATGCCCAGCACCCCTTCCCGCACAGCCCCGACACCACCTGGTGCTCTGCAGTTCCTAGAAGGAGAGAGGCGGGCATCGGGGGCACAGATCCGGCGTCCCATGCGCCAGGGCTCGGGTTGCACTTCCCAGAAGCAGGCGACCAGGGGAAGCCAAAATTAGCAAGTGACTAATTCTGCCCCTCGGTACATCCCCTGCCCCAGCGACTGCAACAGGGAACCGCGTGGCTCCTCCATCGCAAGGAGATGCTGGCAATCCCTTGCCTAGAGAAAAAAAAACGAGCTGAAATGAGCCCAGAAGCCCCACAATGGGCTGCAGGGAAGGTCTTGGGGTTGCACCGACCTCGGTGCCCAGCCCCGTGTCCCCTCGCACCCCTCTGTGGATACCTGGGCCCAACTCCGCACACCCGAGCGGGCGCCGGGGCCGGGGGAAGGAAGGGAGATACGGTTTCCAGTCCCTGGTTCGGTGCCGCGTAAGCTAATGCTGGGGTTATTTAAAGCCCGAGTTTTAGCAGCGTTCAGCTACTGGTTGCGTGATCAGGATAAAAAATCGCAATCCTAATTCCTGGCCCCCCGGTGCCTATGGCAACTGGTATCCGTCTCCTTGGAAACTAATCTCGTGGTATTTGAACAATGTACCAAGGGCCTTTAATCTCCCAAACACTGTAAATCTTTATTCTAGCCTGCTCTCCTCCTACCCCAAGAGCCAACATAAAAAGCCTGTTGTTTTCCGTGCAGTCACCGAGAGCCTAACTTGAATTTTATATTACATAGGCACATGCTTTTTTGCCCTTTTTTTTCCCCTTCCTTTTTTTTTTTCCTCTCTAAATTAAAGAAAAATCCCACGTGTACGATGCCCGCAGGTGCTGCAGTGCCAGCCCCACATCCTGGTACGAGATTTGCTTTCTCCAAACGGTGCCCGATGCCCCGTCCCAGCTGTCACCCTGGTTTGTGTGACCACCTTGCGTCCGTCTAACTGGGCGCTGCTCCAGATAACAATAATAATTATTATTATTCTAAATTATCTAGCCAAAAAATCCCCAAACCGCAAATATACGAAGACACAGCGCCTGGGCTGGGGGCAACGAGTTTGCAAGGGCTCAGTGGAGGATGCTCCACCCCGGTCCTCCTCGTGGGAGCAGATGCTGGTGGGCACCTCGTCTTCCTCCTCAACACTCAACCCTGATGCTTTTTTCTTTTGCAAAGCTGCTGTTGATGGCACTAACCCCCCGCCTCCCAAGCAGGGCTGGGGTGGCCCCGTGTCTCCCACGCTGACCCCAGCCACCACTGCTCATCACCCACTTTCGGCTCTGCCCAGGTAATTACCTCTGTGTAAGGAGGTCCCTGATAGAGAGCCGCTACCTAATCTCATTATGTTTTAATTTTATCTCTAATATTTCTCTCTGGTTGCCGGTGTGTCAGTATCGAGTATTCCCCATGTTACAGGACAGGCTATTTGCTAATCACAGGCCTGACTCTGTACCACATAAATAAGCTCAATAAAAGAATAAAACGGCTTTCTAAGGGGATGAAAGGAGGCTGGGAGACGGCAGCATCCCGTGCCCCGAGCTCCCTGCTCCTGCCTGCGCCCTTCTCCCTTGTTTTATTTTAGGGGATGAGTCGGAAAGGTGACGGCATATCCTACATGGCCCCAGCGCTTGCCCTCTGCTCCGTCCCGGCAGCGGGGAGCACGTGTGCCAAGTGCCGGTGCCGGCTGCGCCGCCTCGACGCCTGCCCAGAATGGGGCATCCCGCGGGGGCTGGTGACTCACACCAGCAATGGAGGACTCTTCGGTGAAGCCTCCCTGCGCCCGCCCCGGTGTGACCCTCCAAGGGAGCTGGGCAGTGCCGCCGGGGAGGAGGGATGCTGCCGGCGGCTGCCTGCCCCGACCGGCTGGGATCCCCATTCCCTCCCCGGGCAGCCTCTGGCCGCGGCACCAGCCCCAAACCTGCTGTTTCTCATGCAAACCCCGCCATTACTGTGGCGCTATCAGGGCTCGGCATCACTGCCAGCTGCCAGACACAAACAGCCGCGGGTGCTGCGTGGCCCCCACCCACCCCAGGCAGACATCACCCTCCCTCAGCGCGGAGCTGACACGCCAGGAGCTGCCGGGTCTGGCTGAGGACGGCTCTGGCTTCCCCAGGCCCTGGCATCACGACCAGCGCCACAACACTGGGTCCTGCCATGCTGCTTCTGCCTCCCACAGCTCCACAGCTGAGGGGTCCCGGGGGTCCCCAGCCCATGGTCGGGCTCCCCGGTGGCTGGTAGAGCCGTGCACCCCCAGCCGAGGTGTCCCCACCAGCGTGACCGTCCCTACAGCCCTTGGGGGGGAGATTCGCTGGTGTCTAATATAGCTTGGGCACACATCACGAACTTTCCCCCCGCCGTATTCACGGGGGGGCTGGGGTTTTTTTTAAGCCTAAGCACCACGAGTGGTGCTGCAGCCCCGCCGTGCTGGGTGGCCACCAGCCAGCAGGCGAGGGACCGGCAGACAGACAGACGGGGACAAACCCACACCCTGAGATGGTGATTACACACTGTTCAAATGGCCGATTCCCCAGCGACGCCTCTGTTCCTCGGGGAGCTGCCCATGTCCATTGGGTGCCTTCACCCGGGAAGGGCAACGCAGCATCCCGGGGGGGTGCCCGGTGGTGCCGGGGTCCCGCCTGGCCCCCGGCAGGGTTGGGGTGCGGTGGGGTGGGGTGAGCGGCAGGCGTGGAGCCAGCAGGAGCAGCTCTGATAGCCAGCGATTTGAGTGTGACTCAAAGGCCGGTGCCAGGGCTGGCCACGGGGAGCCCTGCGAGGGTTGCCCCGGGCTGGGCAGGATCCGGCCCTAAAATACAGCCAGGGCCTCTCCCACATGCTTCTGCTCAGAGTCACTCTGGGACAAGGTGACCCGGACGCTGCCACCTCCTCCCTCCCGGGACGCGACGGTGCTTGGACTCCAATGCAGTAGCCTGGGCCAGCAGTTCCCTTCCCCTCACACCTCGATCCCCCCGAAGCACACGAGTCCCTTCTTTCCCAGGGGAAAACTGTCCCTGGACCAGTCCCTGTAACCTCGGGGGGACGCCAGGTCCCGCCCCAGCGTGTCGGTTCAACTCTCCCATCCTGCAGCCGACCACCCCTGCCCTCTCGTCTCGCTCACCCTGTCTCAGGGTGGTTTAGCAAAGGGAAATCGCTCGTTAGAGGTGTCCCCCAACACCAGCGAGGAGGAGTCCCCCGAGGACGCCGAGCCCCAGCCCCAAGCGCCCCCGGCGCTGGCACTGCCGTGACCACGACACGGCACACAGGCACGGGGCCGGCGGAGCCCGAGGTCTCGCAGAAACACATGTTCCCCCCTGCTAAATTCCAGCTTAATTCTCATTTCCATTGTGTTATGAAACACATTATCTGTTGAAACTAAGTCAACAGTTGTTTGCATTTACGTGTAAACACAGCGAATATTAGGAACGGGGCCAGCATTATATTTGCATACGAAATGCTGCCTGCACTGCCCTCTCTCCCTGGCTCTTCTCCATCCCTGCAGACAGAGACACCAGGATGTTGGGGAGATGGCGAAACCCAAGACCACAGCAGCCCAAGAAGCAAAAACACCCTTGTTTTTCCCCTCTCTATTTTTATTTTTGTGCAGCAGGAGAAAAAACCATCCCTTTAAACCCACATAACGCACCAACACACGCACCCCTTCATCTCTGGCCCAAACCGAAACCGCTTCAAATTCCTGATGATACGCATATCTTATCGGGCCTGCTTTGCATAGCGCATAAATATTTATTTGCTTTTAATCCTGCAAAGCAAACCTGCCTCATGGCACGTTTCCCTTAATCGGCAGCTCCGACGCCCGACAAAGTGCCAAACGAAGCGGCGTCCCACATTCGGAGCCTGCTTTAGGTGCGAGGGTGGGGAAATGAGCACCCAACACCCAGCACCCAATGCCTCTTGGGGTGCCCGGGGCGGGTTCGAGGGGTGCCGAGGCGGCTGGAAGGCACCCCGGTTCCTCGCCACTGGGAAAAGCAAGAGCCCGGCTCAGCCGCCCCGCAAATAGCAGAAAATAAATACATATGCATCACGGTTTGGGTGCGGGAGGTGGCTCGATGCTGATGTAGCTCTGGGATGGTGGTGCTTCCAGGAGAGGTGATTCCTCTCTGGACCAGNAAAAAAAAAAAAAGAGATTTTTGGGGGCTGTGCAAAGGGAGAGCACCTTGTCATGGGGAAGGCAGAGGGCACGCAGCTTATTTTTCAGGCTCACAGATTATTTTTCACGCGTGTATTTGTCAGTTTGAAAAATGGAAACCCTCCGATGTCTTCATCCATGAGATGGGAAACAAGGGGCTGCACTGCTGAGGACTGTCTCAGGCTCTCCATCACCACAACTCAGCATGCCACCGAGCAGGGACCCGCACTCCGAACCCCGCCAAGACCCCACAGCCTCATACGCCACAAAACGCACAAAAAATTAAGAATTTTCAAATACCAAATCAACCCAACACCAAAAGCCCCTTAATTACCTCTTGCTTCAGCCAGAAGGATGGGAAGCAGCGCGCTTGCCCGCATCCGTCGCCGCTCCGCCGCGATCAAAGCATTCAGTTCGGGACCCACGGAGCCCAAGACTGTGAATTGATTTCTTAATCAGTTCTCCTTAATTGGGTGGCAAACAATTAGAAAATGGGTGCACATGGCTGGGCAGTGCGGGTGGCGAGCCGGGGAGGCCGGCGAGCTCCGGGCACGGCTGTTCGCGCCGCACACAGACGCGGAGCGGGTAAACACGGAGCTACTTTATAATGGGCAAGTAAATATTTAAATAGGCGGGTTTATTTCGGCTGCTGTGCCGCCGTGCCTCATCCGCTGCGAAATCGCTGACCCGGGCGGAGCCCCAAAACCTGATTAAAAGCAAAATGCTGGTTTTCCCCCGCGCAAGATGGGAGGAATTGCCTTAACCTCTCCCCAAGGATGGTGACCCGGGACCAGGAGCAGAAACTGCCCCAGCCACCCTACTAGAGGCTTTCCCTGGGCACCAAGTGTGATCCTGCATCTCTCCGGCATCTTCAAGGAACAGCCCAGAACCGGGACCCCCGGGATATCAGCACCTCCAAGGAGAGGTACCACTCCATCCCCACCAACGCCTCCACCAGCCCCCCGGCCCGTCACCTCGCTGACGGGGACATGAAGCCCCCCGAAGAGGCAGCCCAGCTCCCCCCAGCATCCTTCCAGCTGCTCAAAATACCAAGGGCAATAAAGAGAGACTCGAGCAGAAAGCAAAATCAATAGCAAGAAGGAAGGTTCTGGGCTTAAACGCCTTTTGTAGCATTGCTGGTGAAAAGCAGGTTAGTGAAGGGGGGGGGGAGGACAGAAAAACTCTGGGTGCACCCACAGCACGTGGGTTTAAGAGGGACGGCGTTTGCTGTGAGGTTTTCCATAGGCATCACTGCCGGTTTCTAGGCGGGGAGCACGCGGGAGGGTGCAGACCCAGGCCGGCACCCCCCGTGCCTGACCTGACCCCAGGCGAAGAGTTATGGGGAGGAGGAGGAAGAGCAGGGAGACCCTGGCACTGCGTCCTGGCTCCCACCCGGGCGATGCCGGCGTGCACCCCCACTGCTGCCATTTTGTTTTTGGGGGGTGCGGAGCTGCGGGGAGGGGGCACACGGAGACAGGCAGTGCCGGGAGGACAGCCACCCTCCCACCGCTCTCCTAGCCTGCGGCCCTGATGGGAGCCATCTCCCTTCCTGCTCTTCTGGTCCCGCACCTCCGAAGGGCCGGCTCTGGTTGCCGACGGGCATTGGCTTCCCTGCCCAAATGGGGACAGCAACGGGGGGAGCCGGAGACATGCCACGGCAAAGCCCACCCGCTGGTCCAGGTGCGGATGAGACCCCCACGCCACGGGAAAGCCAGCATCCCGGAGCATCCTCAGCAGCCGCTACCCACAGCAGAGACAGCCTCCGCATTATTTTTAATTATTGGGTTTAAAATAATAAAGGATGCCTACGTGCTCCAGCACATCGATGGCAACCCAGCACGATCCCAGCTGTTAAAAATAGCCTTTTCCAGGAGCGCGGTTGCCAGCCACCCACGGGCACCCTTGGTCCCATGGGACGGGTGCTCTCCGCTCCATCCATCGGCACCACGGCGCCGGATCCACGGCGTGCCGGAAGGTCAGCGAGCACGGAGTTCTGCATCTTACATACAGAACAAAAATAAAATAAATCAACCAAGAGCCAGAAAAATATCCCGATTCTTCTGAACACTGCAGAAACGGTACCTATGCTGCTAGGGGAGGAAGAAATAAAATCAGGAGAAGGACAATTTACGGGCGATGAAGCCACAACCTGCTTTCAGGGAGCATTTAAAGAGGAGGGGATTTGTGCGCTACAAGGTGCAGGGGGGATGCAAGCATCGCCCTCGCCGGTGGCTAAAGTAGAGGAAACTTTTGCATCGCTGCGGCAGCACTGGAGCCGGCTTTTATCATGGAGAGCCTCACGCGCAGGCAGCGATAGGGCTGGATTTCGGCAGGTGTAATTCCCACGGAGATAAAGACCTTGTTTTTCAACAAGCGGCGGCATCGTACATAAATTACAACAGCAAACATGGGGAAACAAAGAGGTTTTTCAAGAGAGCGCGTAATCCTTGGAGGGGCGGCTCGGGGAAAGCTGGCGGCCGGCTGCGGGAAGATGATGTCGGAAAGATGCGAGGCTGATCTTGCGCTCTCCCACCCCCCAGAAAGGATTAAACCTTTGGGCAGGTGGGTGGGGGGGGAAATAACCCACCTGAACGATAAGTATTTGAGGGGCCCAGGATGGAGGGGAGATTTTTCATGGCAGATGCTGGGTGCCGACTCTTTCCCGCAGCAGGATCCAGCAAGGAGCTGTGGGAAGGGCACGGGAAGATGCTGGATCCATCCCAGAGCCAGGTCTTTGCTCTGGGAGCTTGCACGGGGAGGGCTGGGAACACACCGCATGGGATCGGTCACCTCACCAGGCTCTCAGGTCACGCTCGCCTCTCCTGTATCTTCCCCCCCTCCCCCTTTTTAAAGAAAATAAATAAATACAACCTGACACTAATTCTAACGGTTTTAATAAATGTTTAATGTCCTGTTAAAGGTCGGCCGCCGCCTGCTCCTGCCACAGATCTGTATTAATGGCACAGGGGCTGCTCACTTTGAACCATTTTGGGGGGGTTCCAGCACCCGGCACCCTCCTCTCCCCGGCCAGGCGTCCCCACCGGAGGGACAACGGGCCACGTGTGCCACAAACCTGCAGCCAACCCCATCTAACCCCCCTGCTTTCCATGCAAGCCCCAGCCCAGCTTCCTCAGGGGGCAACGGGGGGGTGTTGGCATTTTTTGGGGGGGGGGTAAAATCTACCAAGCTCTAGCTCAGGGTAAAATGCTGTAATTTCACTTCAGGGGTTTCTAGGCATTTTTTCCCCAGAAAGACGAGATGAAATTACAGCCCAGTGATGCCCCTAAAGGGTGTGGAGCAATTTATTTTCAGTGATCCTCCTCTAATGAAGCTAATTTATAACCTTGTCAGAAGGCGCACGCGGACTTGGGGCACCAGCGCGGCTCCCTTCCCCCCCGCCTGCCTTTCCCGGGATGAAAACCTCCAACCCAAACCCCAACCAGGATGTTTATTTAAGGCCCAAAACCCCAAAGGCACTTTAAACAAGCAGAGTTCCTCACATATTTTGCCGACCGAGCGTGATCCTTCCTGCCGGCGATTGCAAAAGGGCTTCCAGCGCCTGGGGGGGTGCGCAGGGGGGTCCCTGCTGCCACCGGGACGGGGTTGTCCCACCGCTCGGATGGGAGCAAGGATGATGCTGTGGGACCCATGGACCTGGTGGCATCTTGGGGTGTCCCTGCAGACCAGAGCATCCCCACGCATCGGGGTCTCCACAGCTTGGCAACATGGTGACCCAGATTTGGGGGGGACCTTCCAATGACCCTACCACCATCCCAACCTCCCCACCGCACTCCGGTGGGAATCGGTCCTCACCAGCTGGAAGGGTTCAACAGCTCGTCCCTCGGCTGGTTAAAAGGGAGGAAACCATAAGAAAAAGCCCTTTCCCCATCTGTACCAACCACTCGCGTTTCTCTCAGGACACGCAAGACACGTGGGGGACACAGCAAGAAGGAGCTGGGGAGAAGCGGTGCGGCAGGCAGCTCCCACCACGCAGCAGCGCTTTAGCAGATGGTGGATCGTAACATCGTTATATTTACCTAACGAGATTGCTTTATTGTAGCCCTCCAACAATAAAGCAAGAGCGTCTAAAGGCGGCGGCCAACTCCTGGGCTTTGACAGCCCAGGTGCCAAAAATGTATATATATATATTTTAAATCTATATATAAATCACAACTTCAGAGGTCATGTTAATACACTGATTTTTTTCTTCCCACACACTAAAACACATGTGACTCATATGCATCAAAAAAGACGTACAATTCAATGCTCTGAGTCCTTCTAAGTGCCGGCGAGTGGAGTGTGATAGCAATTCGGGCGATGCCATGGGTGCTCAAAACCCCGATCCACCCGGCCCAGGACACGCGCCGCGTGTGCCAGAGACTATATACCCCTGTGCAAGGGCTATCATTCACCGTTTGCACCGCAGATGGGGTCCTATCTTGCTAAATACTAATGCAATACAAATAATAAAGATAATTCTCACACATTTAATCATTACCAGAGCTCTGGGTAGAAATGATAATCAGGCCCCTACCAATTAGGGAGACATAATCCTGCCTTTCCTACAGGTTTTTCCATCCCTGCAATGAAACGAGCAGAAAACTGACCCGATGGGGAGGAGAGTAACTTGGGTGGGAGATGGAGACACAAATGGGTCCCAAAGCCCGACTGCAGTGGGGACAGCCCCATCGTACCGGGGATGGGGGAGATACGCCAAAATACCCCATCCCGGGGGCTCAGCGCTGGTCCAGCCCCGAACGCAAACCATCCTTTGGGGTTCCTTTTGGGAAGGTCTGAGCATCCATCCAGGGAAAACCCTACCACTCAATGGGGTCCCTGCCCTGCGGCGGGGTACAGAGCAGGAGCCCAAAAGCTCATCTCAAGCTTCATCCTAAGTCTTTCAGCATCCCGGAGGCTCTCCCCGATGGCTGGAAGCGAGCGGGAAGGGCAGCGCCTGCCTTACCGGCACTGCTCCCGGATGCCGTCATCGATGCAACGTGCCACGCGTGCTCCCCGGCGCTGAGCCCTTATAAAGTGGCCAGGCTTAATTTCAGGTGTGAGGCTTGTTGCTAATTAGAAGTGGGGCTGGGTTCACCTCTTTCATCTGTGCGTGCCAGCGTGGGGGGTCCTGCCCACCTCCAGGGAGTCACCTCCATCCCCATCACAATGGCCGGAGCCATCCCCACTGCCCAGGGCCAACCCTGCGGTGCCACCAGGCTGGAGCTCCAGCAGCTGATGAGCAACGTGGTGGCCAGTGTCCCAAGGCAAGGTCACCTCATGCAGGCACTAAGGAGCGGGTGGTTTCCCAGGCAGGAGACACGTCCACGCAAACGCAGCCGGAGGTAAAGGCAAGACAAGAGCTCTGCCGAAACATGGGAGCACAGACCCACTCGTCCCCTTTAAAAATGGGTGAAGCATCTTCTTGCACAGCAACTGGATAAAACCAAGGAGGTCGTCTTCACCCACTGCAATGGTTTCATTTCCCCACTGTCATCTTGCTCCCAGGGACTCCTCCACTCACCACGAGTTTTCCCTAAGCCAGACTAACCACCTTTATGTTCCTCTAACCAGCAGTTACCAGAGGGGAAGCTTTGAGGGTTTTCTTGCCTTTTTTTAGCAAGGGAGAAGGAAGCCAAGGGCTCCCTGATGGCTTCCCCACTGGCACAACCCATGGCTGGGATCCCACATGTCCAGCCCCCGCCTCAGACAGGGACAGGGCTTAGCTCCAACCTCTCTACCAAACGCCTCTTCTCACATAAAGGGATTTTTCAGCCCCTCTTCAAACTACCCCACAAAGCTACAGGTTATCAGGGCCCGGGCACCACGCGTTTCTCTCGGAAGGGTGCAAATCCCTCTAACCTCTGTCCACCCATCACAGGGGGAGGTTCTTCCTCCAGGATCACCCCAGATAAGCAGGACACACAAACGCTGGCAGCAACCAGCACCCGCACACATCACCAAAAAGTGCAAGAAATGCACCAAAAAATAAAAAAGATTACAAAACATCCTGCCCACCAGTTTTCCTCCCGGCCATCCCCAGAGGGACCTACGCCTCAAAGCACCCTCCAGGCTCCCAGGTTTGACCCTGCCGTGGGGCTCCAGGAACGGATCAGCAGCAGGTCTGTTGTTCCCACCACAAGCATTTGCACCCACTGCTTGCATGGCTCAGGGGGGCAGGACACCCACAGGGGATGTCGCCTGCAGGCAGGGGATATCTGGGTTTGTCCCCTTCAATCTTCTGGGGCAGATGTCCCAGGCACACGGGCGGGTGCTGGATGGCACATTTCCAGGACCCCTCCTGGGTCCACACCAACCTCCCCACTGGCGTTTGCTCCTTTGGATGTTGCAGATTTAAAGCAAATGAAGACAGACACCTCATCCCTCTCATAAGAGATGGAGATCAGCTCTGAGGGGGGAAGTCCCGGTAAAGGACGGTGACATCCATGAGGGTGTGCAGCAGCAGAGCGATGCTCCTCACTGGTCCCCTGCTCATCCTGCTGAGGCTAATTCTCTTCTTAAACCAGCCAGACCAGCGACAAGGCAACGTGAAGCCAGAAAACTCAAACAGAAGCTGTTTGCGTGCAGGAATGTAAATCCCACCTCGGTAGAGCCTGCTCTTGAGGAGGGGATTCGTGTACCAAGTGCTTTTCTTCACAGCATCCTACCTAAGGGAAAGCCTTGCTGCCACCAAAGGTAAGTCCCTCCAAAACCATCACCAAAGTGTTTTAAGATGGCATTTGGCAGCGGCTCCTGAACTGGGACGAGACACGAGGGTGTTCCCACAACAGCCATGTCCCGGCTGCTTTGGAGGATTCCTCCAGCAGCAGCCCCCCAGCCCAGCCCATCGCCCACCACCACGGGGACACCACGCAGCAGGGACGAGCCCCCACCACGACTCACTTGACTTTTTTTTCTTGGGCTCGAAGCAAATTCAACCAACAGGGCTGCACTAAGAAATGAAGCATGGAACCAGTGAGCAAAATACCCCCAAATCCCCCATCCATAAAGCTCACCTGGGCCCCAGCCACCACGCAGCCCTGAGCCTCCCACAGCTTCAGGCCAGACCAAGGGCTCCTGACCTCTTTTTAAAGACAATGCTTCAAGAGATTTAAATAAAACATGTCCTGTGAAGGGACAGGTGGCAACGGGGCAGAGCACGGTCCCAGGAAACCTTCCTCCCTTCTGCAAAGACCCGCTGCCCCCCCAGCAAACCTCCATCTGGGGCTGCTCGGTGTCCCCAGCCCCGTGCTTGGGCCAGCATCCAGATGGACACCAGGAGGCCATTCCCTACAGCTTCCAGCTGGGTTCTTCCCAAGAAATGAATCAATAAATACTTTTTTAGCTCCTGGATGGATATCTCCATCCTTGGAAGGAGCTCCCAGTAGGTCCTTTCCTCTACTCCTCCCTGTCCTCGAGGAGAAGGCTTCTAGTGGTGGCAAATCCAGCCCACATGCCTTCAGCACCCGCCCCTGTTCCCCTGAACCCCCAAAGGAAGTTCGTCCTTGCCGACGAGGTGCAACACACGCAGACGCGGCCGGAGGGCCAGGAGCAGTGAGCGGGTACCAACACAGCCCCTCGCGCACACATCCCCTTCCCCAAACCATCACCCACCACCTGCACCCAAGCCCAGCCATCCCAGGAGCAGCAGTCCCCATCCACACCTCTTCTTCCATGGTGAGCCACCACCACATCCACCTGCCACAGGCATCTGCAAATAGACACCGGTGGCACAAGGAATAACCTCACCCGTCCGCTGACGGGCAGGGCAGGGCTGGGCACTGCTGCCCAAGCCGGGGACGGCCGGCACCGAGCCCTGCGCCCACCCCAGGGGTCAGCCCTGCAGCAGGCAACCGGCTAGGGACGAGCCTGGCCAGAGTCCCTCCACATTCCTCCAGCCTGGCCGCCGGGGTGCAGCCGACAACATTCCCAAAGGAAGTACAGGGCATTGATAATTGCTGAAAAAAATCTGAGCTATTTCCTGCGGGAGCAGATGGGAATCCCCCATTAGCTCCAACAGCAAGAGGTCGCTTGTTTTGGTCTGGGATTTTCGGGTTTGGGGGTTTTTTTTCCTCCTTTCTTGAAGCAGAGCATCGCTTGAGTCATACGTGATGCACATCATGTGGGACAACCAGACCTGTCTCCTCCGTGCTGGCCTGAAAGGCCACCCTCCTTGTCACCTCCTGCCCCAGGCAGGGTCCCATCGGATGCCTGCTGGCACCAAGCTGGGCTCCCAGCACAGCACTGGGCTGCCAGCGAGGGCACCGCGGCTCTACCCCAGCCTGGTAGGGCAGGTTGCTAAATACGTCCCCAAGCAGGTTCTCTTCTCCCTGCTTCTCATTAGCAAACCTAAACGAGCTCCGACCCGCAGCAGCACCAGCAGCTCCTCCACCGAGACGTGAAAGCCCTCCTGGGAGGGACAGCAGAGGGAGGCGGCGGTCGCCAACGGCACATGTCCCCTTTGTCACCCCCGGCTCCTGCAAGCATCCCATGGTGTGGTTTGCATGGACCACTGACCCCAGCGGTAATGCATCCTGGGCAGGTTTCACCCCAAAAACATGGCCTTGAGAGGCAACGCCAGCTCAGACAGCAGCGGTGCATGGGAAAACCAGTGGCACAGCCCTGAACCGGGGCACCCCGTCCCCCGGGGGTCACTGGGACCCCAGCTCAGGGGGTGAAGGGACAGAGCAGGGGACCCGTGGGCAGACATGACTTAAAGGCGACCCTGACACCCGCTCCAACGGCGACACTCGCTGCTGTGCCAGGGCTTGCTGCTCCGGTGGCAGGGACCTGCGGGACGCGGCAGAGGCACCCAGCCACGGCCTTTAGCACCCTGGCCCCTCGGCCACCACCGCCGGCGGCTCTGATGCCAGTGGCCACCACACTGCCTTCCCATTTCAGAGTGCGCGCTGTGGCCATTTCCACAGGAGTAGGAAATTCCACGGGCTCCAACAGCCAACATACAGGTCTGGCCGCGCCAGTGGGGACCAGAGATGCAGGACCCTGTGGAATTAAAGGTACTCGCAACTGCAGGATTATTCCCCAGTTGCAGCACTTCCAGCAGCTCCTCCGGCGGGAGCGGCGCGGGGAACAGACACCCCAAAGCTGTGTGTCCCGTCATGCGAGGCTCCACACCAACATCCCCAGGTGGTCCCTCTGTCCGGAGCTGGCATGCCGATGGACGAGGCAGGATGCCGAGCGACCGACCTCAAAGTGCCGCGGTAGCCAGCCCCGTGGCTCTGCAGCGATGCTCAGCAGCACTGCCGCCTCCCCAAGCGCTCTCGCCCAGGCGTGCCTGGCGCCCGCCGCGGACACCGGGATTACCTGTGCAGCACCGCCGGGGCCGAGGCTCGCTCCGGAGCAAGACGCATTAATAGGATGCCTCCAATTTACAGCTTATCCCAGATAAACCCACTGCCAGCCCCGCGCACTGGAAGGACAAGGGCACTGACTCCCTGGGGATCAACTTCCTCCCCACCACGGTCATCCCCGCGCACGGAGAAACCTCCGCTCGCCCCCGCCAGGCCGAGGGAGCCGCAGAGGACGTCTGTCCCTCCACCCCGCGGGCCGTGGTGCCGAGGCCGGGTTACCAGCCCGGCCGAAGCCCCGAGCGCTTCGTCAGCTCAACCCAGCGTTTCTATTTCCAGCCGCGCTGCCGCCTTTCCCCGCGCCGGCGGAGCGGGAGGCGAGCCCTGGCAGAGCCCGGCTGGCAGCTCCCCTCCCTGCCCGGCACCGCCAGCCGCGGCTGGGGCAGGTGGCAGCCCTGGAGCTGCCGTAGGAACATGGGACACCGTTGCGGTGGCGGGCACCGAAGGCCAGCCTGACATCCCCTGCCCGACTGCCCCAGGACCCCCCTGCGCTGTCAGCCCCCCCAGCCCTGCTGCTCCCCACATCCCCCTGCCCTACCACCCCAAGCACCCATGCAGCAGCGTCACCCCCAAACCCTAATGCCCCCCCCAGCCTTATTGCCTCCTGACATCCCCCCCAGCC